>CM040189.1:4079459-4101959 GCA_022606455.1 Callitettix versicolor | reverse complement strand
AAAGCCCAGCCTAATCGATATCTGCCCTTAACTCATAATTCGTGACAGTGCCCCAAAGTTAAAGTCCTAAAATTACTAGTTAACGGCCCACAATGAAGAGAGTGCGAAAGCTTAATTTACCTGCGGTAACATTTTATTTTTTCAAAATTAGATTAAAAAATGGGCTTCTTATCGTTCTAAAAACCTTGAGTAAAACATTTTCGTACTCACGATTCGTTTTTTGAAAATTAAACTTGTAACACATTTTTCAGTCTTTCTAAATCCAAAAAGTTTTAATTTATAAGTGAATGTACAGACATCTTTTTTTTCTGTTTAACGTCCGACTATTGTGCACACTTGGGCTAATGCAGACGATGGGATGAATTATAGCGTATGAAAATGCCAAGCTCTGGCCGGGAATCGAACCCGGGTCCTCGGGGGTGAAAGGCCACCGAGGCGGCTACAGACATCTATGCATATTGGAAACTAAACTATGCAACCGGTTTCTAAAGTATGTTTCGAGATGCGTATAGACTATAATGTAAGCATATCGCAGAAGATTCAGTAAACGTTTTCAATTCGATTTTCTCAAATTATCTCAAAACATTTAATTATCTACAGAAAATAATCTTATCATTGTTTCAATTTTATCAAGAAAGCCTTTAAATTTTAAAATGCTATTATATTTTAGGGCAACCATCTTCTGTTTTTAAATACTGACCATTTTCGATTTTTGTATTTGTTTTTGAATCTCACAAAACCGAAGTTTTCTTTGGTGGCCTAACGTTTTGTTTTCATCTCATTTATGTAATTAAATTCAGCATGAAAGTTTGTGCAAATTATTTACCACATTTGAAGCATACGCTTGTTGGAAACCGTAATCTATATACAAAGCTAGCTACTTGAATTACTAATGCATTCTAATATACGCAGCGTACAAGAGGGTCGTAAATCAAAATCAGCTGCGATAATTCTTGTTCTGCTTGGTGTTTAGCCACAGCCTAACTGATTTTGTAGTGCGAAATAATTCCATAGATTCACGACAAACCTATACAACACTTTACTACTTTATTAGTGATTTTACAAAGAATAAATAATCAAATGTAGAATTCTATAACACAAAACAGTTTTAATCAGCTGCGATAGTTCTTGTTCTGCTTGTGTTTAGCCACAGCCTAACTGATTTTGTACTGCGAAGTAATTCCATAGATTCACGACAATCTTATACAACACTTTACTACTTTATTAGTGATTTTACAAAGAATAAATAATCAAATGTAGAATTCTATAAAACAAAACAGTTTTAATCAGCTGCGATAGTTCTTGTTCTGCTTGTGTTTAGCCACAGCCTAACTGATTTTGTACTGCGAAGTAATTCCATAGATTCACGACAATCTTATACTATACTTTACTATTTTATTAGTGATTTTACAAAGAATAAATAATCAAATGTAGAATTCTGTAACACAAAACAGTTTTAAAACTAATTCTGAATTAAGTGGGAATTACAAATACGAGTTACTAATGTTGTTAGTGATTTTATAATTATGAAGTAGAACTACAATTCCAAGTTGTTGGATGCATCCAAGTTTGGAAACTAAAAAGGAAGTCACTTGTGTTTTAGTGCTTTTCCAAGTCTTTCGTTGCACTCTAAAAAAGACTTTACAAGTTTTAGAACATAACTAGAAAATTCACACCTAGTTTTGTTTGTAAACAATAACACATTTGTGGTTTTTAACAGTGATTTAATTGTATTGTATATAACAGTAAAATTATAATCATGTAGGCTGTGCTAACATATGGTGTCAACACATTCGGTTTTAATTAGAATTACGTAAATATCTAATCACCAGGCGCTCTCCCTTGCAGGATACTTAAAGTTGTGTAAACGTTTTGTATTTATTTAAGGCTAGTTTAACGGCACTAACTTTCTCGACTTGATGTGACTATACTTTCTAGGATGTAGCGAAATCAAATTACACGTTGCCGTACTCACTGAATACAGCGACAATTTGTAACGTGTTTAATGGGAAATTAACCATTTTAGTGTTTTTTTGCCCTTGAGTTTCCAAATATTTAGGGATACATTGAGCCTAGTTACGCGTGCTGAAGTGTTAATTAAAGTTAAATTTAATCGAAATGTTTACAACTGATTTTGAGTCATTCCGAAATAACAATTCGTATTTTTTTTTAATTATTAATTTTTTTTAACGCCTTGAGCCATAGTCAAAATATGCCTTTACTGAATCAAGTTCAATGCTTAGTCGAAAACGACTTCACATATATCTTTTTAAACTATTTTGCTCCAAAATAAATGTTTCAGTCCATTGCAAAACGTTATTGCTTAAACTACATACAGTATAAAAGTAAATCTCTAAATTACTTTCCTCATTAATTTATACTTACGTAATTTTTTATGTTCATATATTCTGAACTAACGTTTTCTAATCTAGACTATAATTAATACGTTTTTACTGTGTGTTACAAAATAATGTATGTTTCTACGAATGACACGTTTTCATCATAAAGTATTACGTTACTTTGAAATGTTACACTGTAGAGGCGCTATAAAGAGTACTATAACATCATTAAGTAAGGCAATAAACTATAATTAGATTCCTCAACGTGTTGTGTATCTTGTGCTATTTTGTTTTCTTTTTGTTTCGCTCTAGGTTTTTTTATGGTTTTTGCTGTTCCTCTATTTATGCATGGGCTGTTGAATTATGGGCGATGCTCTGATATAAAATATTGAAACAGCTAAGATCCTTCGGAGTATCCTCCAGATTCTTCAAGGAACTCCCCCAAATTAACATGAATGTAATCTCGTAAAAAAAGGTGAACACTTATAGTCCTGCACGGAGCTGGACTACGAGGTGTGTTCAGAAAGTAACGAGACGTAAACTCTTGCTTTGCTCATAGCAGACTCACCATAGGCCTTTGTTAACATTTCACACACTTTGTTACACAAAATTTGATACAAATTCTTTGATCCATTTCTTTTAACAAACGAAAATCGCCGAGCTCATAAAAACACGTCTAACCTTAGTGGCTGTCACAGACAAAATCAACAATGAAAACAGCTGAAAGTTTTATCATTTTTCAAGGGCGTGTATACCAACATAATAAAAAAAAAATTTTGACAATCGGACTCTCCAAGCCCACGAAATTTAAAAATTCTCGTTACTTTCTGAACACACCTTTAGAAAGTGAGCTCTCGTCCTCTTTAGTTTTGATCAATTTTAGAGTCGAACTTTCTCGACGGCATCTTTCTATTGTTGCAGATAACGTAAGAAAATAAGAAGAACCAACATAAAATACCTAATTGATTAAACTTGTTCTCACTCTCAGTATAAGCATTACAGCTCCGTCAGCTGTTATGATTTTTTCCTTGTTTATCCAACCCACTTATAGTCAAATATTTGTTTCAAGTGCGTGAAAGTTACCGAATTATATAAAATTTATACAGTCTTACGAAAGTATCTCGATTTTTTTGCCATTTTCAGTAACGCAAGCAATGCAGTAACACAACTACTGGCAGTAATTTAATTATTTTTATTTCATATTAGGTCAAAAGTTCTCAATCTAAGATTTATATTTTTTCAATCGTGGATCTCCCAGTCAGCAAATATTTCCTTACGGAAAGAGACCCTGCTGTCCGGTTATCTTTGCCCCGATATAAAAGTTCTTAAGAATTTAATTTTTTTTCTATTTTAAATTTTGAGTAAGACCGACATGACGGTGGCAAGTTCTATGCCATAATCCTAATCTAAAAAGTAAGTTGTAAGTTAAAACATTACGAAAATTTTTAAAAGCAACTAGTACTAAATGGTTAAGCAATTTTAAAAGCGTGTTCGAGTAACTCAAGTAGCTATGACTTGTTTTAATTATAAAAAAAAAGAAATTTATTTTCAAAAAGTTTTTTTTTGCCTGGTTTGAGGACTTTACATCGTAATTAGCAATGACCGGAAGATGGACCAAGCACCACTCTTCAGGTCTTTGCGTGGACTTTACAATTGCAGTGAGTCCGCCTCTAAATTCAAAATTTAAAAAAGGAACATTTCGTAACCAACACTTTATATAATAATACGAGTATACTTCACTAAAATACGGAGAGAGAAGATAGTTCCAAAGAATTGAATTGCCAAAACGTCAAGGTCACTTGAAATGCAGATAATCTGAAAAAAATATAGATGGACAGGATAGGACACACTCTGCTGAGGCTGTAAAAAGATATTGCCCAGAAGGCATTCTTTTAAACACGCAAGGAAATCGGAACCGTGGCAGTCCGATAATCACCTGAAGACGTAGTTTTGCAAAAGAAATGGCGGCTGTCAGTGCAACATTGAGATGCAAAGTTCATGACACAGAACAGAAGACACTAGAGGGATAACGCTGACGTCCTATATTCCATACTAAAAGAATTATAGGAAGTAAGTCAAGCCGAATTTCCTAGCGAGCTTAGCAAGCAGTTCGTAACTATAGGTAAGTCAATCAATCATTGCGAATTTAATCAAGTATATGTTATTCTTTATTATAGTACACTATCTACAGGCCTTGATATGTGGTTTTTAATACAACCTTTATATATATATATAGGCCCTATATATATATATATATATATATATATATATATATATATATATATATATATATTACTTTTTGGCCTCATGGGACCACTTTAGTCTAAATTTCAGTTCTTCCTAACATTAGGCTGTAATTTTTTCTCCAATAATCCTTCATTCGATCAGATCGTTGCTTTCTGACGGCATCTGTGATCACTACCTTCTTGTGTCTCTTCGGTTTATCCACTTTAAATTTATTAGTCTTAAGAATGCCTGTTATTTTACATTTGTCTGTTGCATCATCCATTTTCAGTCCTATTTCACTGAGGTCTCCGAGGACTTGTGTGATGTATATTCCCTGTGTTTTCCTGTTGATGCTTCTCATTACCACTTGTCTCAGGATTCTGTCCTCCGGCATTCTTAATATGTGAAAGAAGTGGGAAATTCTTCGTTTTTTCATTACACTGAGAACTGGGTCGATATATTTGTATACTGTTTCATTGGTGGCTATATATATATATATATATATATATATGCAAGGTATTATATGCAAGCGAGACGCTAGTACTCCACACAGAAGCTACCATGGAAGGCATTTTGAAGGAAGAACGCAACATCTTGAGGAAGATCCTTGGTCCGAGATTAACAGAAAACGGATACAGGTTGCACTCCCAAAAGACCACAGAGAAGATATCGAACCTGGCAGCAGATATCAGAAGGAGACTTCGGTTCTATGGACACATCAGTAGACTCCCAACAACGAGACTTGCCAACAGAATCCTTAAGTATATACAAAGTGTCGACTCAACAGACATTGAAAACAGGAACGCATACAGGAGAAAGATGCTAGGTTGGAAGATCCCAGAGAATGAAATCCCAAAGAGAGCAGGGGTAAAATGGACGGAGGAGCGGAAGAGGATCCATGGGGACAGGATGAGGGAGGTGTGGAGGATTAGAAGGAACAAGACATGAGTCGGAGTGCTTTGTGTGATCCAACAGGGTCTATACGCAAATAATAATAATAATAATAATTATTATTATTATTATAATTATATATATATATATATATATATATATATATATATATATAAGGTAAAGCCGCCTCGGTGGCCTAGTGTTGATAGCGTACTAGGCTTTCACCCCGAGGACCCGGGTTCAATTCCCGGCCAGGGCTTGGCATTTTCATACGCTATAAATCATTCCATCGTCTGCATTAGCCCAAGTGTGCACAATAGTCGGACGTTAAAAAAAAAAAAAAAAAAAATATATATATATATATATATATATATATATATATATATATATATATATATATAAGGTAAAAGTTTGTGCAGTATTACTACAATAGTCTTCAGTAACTCGCGGTGTTGTTTTTACAGAGAAAAATGTGATTAAAGGAGGCTTTTATTAAAACTTAGCGTAATTGTAAATATAAAAATATTCACAGGAATAAATAAGACACCAAGAGCCCTCAGTGGCAGTCGTAAAAACTAACAATTCCCATTGTTCGGAATTAATGACCTTATAGCTGGTTTATAGCCTCTACTCAGTCTTTAACTTGATTGCTGGGCGGCACGTTTTGATGGGTTTGTCATCCTCAGGCACTTGAGAAATTGTTTTTGAATTTTGGCAAGTCTACTGCCGTTTATATACGACCCGTACTGTGTTTATTGCCTAATTATTGACCAATTAATTTATTGAGTGTTCGTTCAGTTTCGAAATGCTGTTCGCTATTCGTTGTATGAAGGGGTTTGTTTTGTAGTGACTTTTATTTATTTTTGTTCACTTAGTACTGTTCTTCTTCTACAAGCAACAGAAAGAAGAGTATTCACAAGATAAAAAATTTTTCGAACTGTGTTTATTTTACAAATTATATCCGGAAACTGTTATTTGTTAACAAATTTTTCCTTTAAAATACACCAACTTTTGTTTTGATTTAACAGCTAAACGAAATACGGTAACAGTATAAAAAAACGAAGTAATAACTAGTATTGAAACGAAATATCCTCAACCATATGTTCAAGCATTGGTTAGCTTTTTGCAGTATAATTTTTCGATTTGTTAGCCTTCGACATTTTCGTGTACAAGTTGAGGGATTCTTATGCGTAACTATTAATGTAAAATAATAATTAAAAATTACATAACTTTTATGGTTGAAAGTTGCATTATCATCAAGTTAACGCATGTTTACACAATTTCAATTTTCTTTTTTTTAACGTCCGACTATTGTGCACACTTGGGCTAATGCAGACGATGGGATGATTTATAGCGTATGAAAATGCCAAGCACTCGCCGGGAATCGAACCCGTGTCCTCGGGGTGAAAGCCTAGTACGCTATCAACTAGGCCACCGAGGCGGCGTGTGAATAGAAAAAATATCTTCCGAACGGAAAAATGTAACGGAAATATGGAACGAACGAGCAAACGAATTTCGTCTGTCTTTTTCTTTCTCCTTTTCGATAACAGTACGCCACTATTATACGAAAACCTTGTGTTGCTTTTTTAAACAGAACATGCATCTGCTAGAACCTTACAGAGAACGGTGGAAGTTGTATGAAGTTACTTTGCTGTTTTTTTTTTTTTTTTTTTAACGTTCGACTATTGTGCACACTGGGGCTAATGCAGACGATGGGATGATTTATAGCGTATGAAAATGCCAAGCCCTGGCCGGGAATCGAACCCGGGTCCTCGGGGTGAAAGCCCAGTACGCTATCAACTAGGCCACCGAGGCGGCATGTGAATAGAAAAAAAATCTTCCGAACGGAAATATGGAACGAACGAGCAAACGAATTTCGTTTGTCTTTTTCTTTCTCCTTTTCGATAACAGTACGCCACTATTATACGAAAACCTTTTGTTGCTTTTTTAAACAGAACATGCATCTGCTAGAACCTTACAGAGAACGGTGGAAGTTGCATGAAGTTACTTTGCTGTATTTTTTTTTTTTTTTTTTTTTTTTTTTTTAACGTTCGACTATTGTGCACACTGGGGCTAATGCAGACGATGGGATGATTTATAGCGTATGAAAATGCCAAGCCCTGGCCGGGAATCGAACCCGGGTCACCGGGGTGAAAGCCTAGTCCGCTATCAACTAGGCCACCGAGGCGGCTCACACACAATTTCAATGCTCTAAGTAATGAGGAAGTGGCTTTAATTAAATTAGACTGTAAGATTTTATTATCAAAAAAATGAAGTAAGTTCTTTTTATATTCTTCTTCTTTTCTGCTAGTATTATTGTCACTATGTTGAGTACAATGATCTGCCTTCCCTAGAAGGTCAATTCTACATTTGTTGACGCGTTTCGAAGAACCTCCATCTTTAAAAACTATATCTATACTCTCTTTTATGCTAGGATTATTGTCACTATATTCAGTATAATGATTTGCCTTCCCTAGCTTCGTCAATTCTACTTTTGTTGACGCGTTTCGGAGAACCTCCATCTTCAAAAACTATATCTATACTCTCTTTTCTGCTAGGATTATTGTCTCTATGTTAAGTACAATGATCTGCTTTCCCTAGTTTCGTCAATTCTACTTTTGTTGACGCGTTTCGAAGAACCTCCATCTTTAAAAATTATATCTATACTCTCTTTTCTGCTAGGATTATTGTCACTATGTTGAGTACAATAATCTGCCTGCCCTAGCTTCGTCAATTCTACTTTAGTTTACGCGTTTCGAAGAACCTCCATCTTCAAAAACTATATCTATACTCTCTTTTCTGCTAGGATTATTGTCACTATGTTGAGTACAATGATCTGCCTTCCCCAGCTTCGTCAATTCAACTGTTGTTGACGCGTTTCGGAGAACCTCCATCTTCAAAAACTATATCTATACTCACCAACTTAGAGTATAGATATAGTTTTTGAAGATGGAGGTTCTCCGAAACGCGTCAACAAAAGTAGAATAGGGAAGGCAGATCATTATACTCAACATAGTTAAATAACAGTTTTTAAAATTGGAACGCGGAAATGTGGATGCCGGTTAGCCACCTCGGTGGCCTAGTTGATAGCGGACTAGGCTTTCACCCCGGTGACCCGGGTTCGATTCCCGGCCAGGGCTTGGCATTTTCATACGCTATAAATCATCCCACCGTCTGCATTAGCCCAAGTCTGCACAATAGTCAAAGTTTAAAAAAAAAAAAGAAAAACAGCAAAGTAACTTCAATACAACTTCCAGCGTTCTCTGTAAGGTTCTAGCTGATGCATGTTCTGTTTAAACATTGCATTAATCAAACGCAATGACTTGTTTTAACTTGGTGTAATTCCAGTAAGGATGACAACGCCACTGTTCCTTATTGCTAATGTGCATTAATACTGTTCTGTATGTTTCGCATTGCGTGTAACAGTAGTTTCCTTAATTGATTTCACTGACAAATTAGCGAGCGATAATCATAAAACCCCAAAACTACAAGGGCGGCAAATTGTCCGAACAAAGCGCAACCTAGCGGAAGAAACAGGAAAATGAAAGATGGACAGGAAATGGGTAATATTTCTTGTTTAAAAACGCCGAACTATTAACGAACCCTTCTTTCAAGCTGTTGACCGTTTTTGCCCCCTCTTCTCCACTGGCTACTTAACTGACCCTTTCAACGTATCAACGTATATATCCTACAGGTTTGTTAAACAAAGCAATATACAAGATGGAAAACACATTGCATGGTGACTAGCCAACGATGTTTTGAACTACAGTTCAGTCCAGGGGCCATTTTCAGAGACTGTATAGTAAATGTTTGATTAATTGTGCCTTTATAAATAGTCTAATAGCTCTAAAATAAAATCTGTTTGTTTTTAAAGGGCTCGGTGGTCGATGTGGCTAAGGCAAGGTCAGGCTGCTGCGTCTCTGAACTGCGCACTTGAAGGTTGTTAGTTACTGCCTATCCTTTACTGTTCTCATTAGTGAAATTGGCTTTTTTTTGGTGTTTAACGTCCGACTATTGTGCACACTTGGACTAATGCAGACGGTAGGATGATTTATAGCGTATGAAAATGCCAAGCCCTGGCCGGGAATCGAACCCGGGTCCTCGGGGTGAAAGCCCAGTACGCTATCAACTAGGCCACCGAGGCGGCCTACATAGAAGTGCAAGAAACTACATAGAACAGGCCTACATATTCTGTAAAATCCCGCCAAACTTTTTCGAATCGGATATTTTTTTTGAAATTATTGAATGTGACTGTTTGTTTGGTAAATTAGTGACGGCTTCTCACCAACAGATAGAGCGCACGAAATATAATTACGGATCCACGCTTCTTGGAATCGAAAATGTCATCAAGTAATTAAGAATTATATTTCACAGATAAACCAGTATGAGTTATGAAATTTAACAGCAAATCATATTCGGACTTAAAAAACTATTTTTTAATAGAGGGTTTTTGTTCTGTTTTATCAATTAACGAACCCTTAAATTTCTATTTTTTAAGTGAATACTTCTTATGGCGGGGTATGGATGTATGTTTTGTACGGGAAAAAATTCAGTTTGTCGTCACGCATCACGCTCTTATATATATTTTTGTTTTAAAATGTATTTTTGAAGTGAAAACTTGTATGTTCGCGCTATTATATTACTTACCCAGAACAACTTAATTATTTAGTTTTGTGTCAAGTGTTAACTGTGTAACAGTGACGTTTTATACGTTTATTATATAGGCCTATTGGTAGGTGTGAATAATAAATATTTAAATTATTTTAAACGCCATTATACTACTTACCCAGTCCAACTTTATTTAGTATTTTAGTTTTATGACAAGTGTTAACTGTGTAACAATTTTTAATTCCAAACAATCTTATAATTCCAAAAAATCTTATACAGGGCTTCTACAAGAATGAATGGAAATAATCAGCTGTGTTCATTACCAGTATTTTAAATAACAGCTGTTTTAATATTAGTATTTTGAATAACAGCTGATTTATATTGTGTTTATAGCATTTACAAGTTTTTGAAGTAACTACTCTTATGGCGGACTATGGATGTATGTTTTGCACGGGAAAAAATTCAGTTTGCCGTCACGCATCACGCTCTTATATATGTGTGTATATATATATATATATATATATATATATATATATATATATATATATAGCATATACTTATATAGCCTACTACTTCTTATGGCGGAGTATGGATGTATGTGTTGCACGGGAAAAAATTCACTTTGCCGTCACGCATCACGCTCTTATATATATAGCATATACTTATATACTACTTCTTATGGCGGAGTATGGATGTATGTTTTGCACGGGAAAAAATTCAGTTTGCCGTCACGCATCACGTTTCTATATATTATATATATATATATATATATATATATATATATATATATATATATATAGCATACTTATATAGCCTACTACTTCTTATGGCGGAGTATGGATGTATGTGTTGCACGGGAAAAAATTCAGTTTGCCGTCACGCATCACGCTCTTATATATATAGCATATACTTATATACTACTTCTTATGGCGGGGTATGGATGTATGTTTTGCACGGGAAAAAATTCAGTTTGCCGTCACGCATCACGCTTTTATATATGTGTGTATATATATATATATATATATATATATATATATATATATATATATATATATATATAGCATATACTTATATAGCCTACTACTTCTTATGGCGGAGTATGGATGTATGTGTTGCACGGGAAAAAATTCAGTTTGCCGTCACGCATCACGCTCTTATATATATAGCATATACTTATATACTACTTCTTATGGCGGAGTATGGATGTATGTGTTGCACGGGAAAAAATTCAGTTTGCCGTCACGCATCAAGCTCTTATTGAAGTGACTACTTCTTATGGCGGGGTATGGATGTATGTTTTGCACGGGAAAAAATTCAGTTTGCCGTCACGCATCACGCTCTTATTGAAGTGACTACTTCTTATGGCGGGGTATGGATGTATGTTTTGCACGGGAAAAAATTCAGTTTGCCATCACGCATCAAGCTCTTATATATATTTTTGTTTTAAAATGTATTTTTGAAGTGAAAATTTGTATGTTCACGCCATTATATTACTTACCCAGACCAACTTAATTATTTAGTTTTGTATCAAGTGTTAACTGTGTAACAGTGACGTTTTATACGTTTATTATATATTGGTAGGTGTGAATAATAAATATTTAAATTATTTTAAAAGCCATCATAATACTTACCCAGTCCAAATTCGATAACCAAATGATTCTTTACAGCTAACCAAAATGTGACGTTTAAATGAGAGTTTACAATAATCTAAAGTTATGTTTAAGGCTAATTAGTGAATGTCACAGAATGTACCACAATACAAGTTAAACGTAACGTATTCAGTATTGTTCCTGTACTTGTGTTCGGGTACACACAGATACACCTACGCACAGATGCACAGTATATATATAGTAATATATCAGATGAAGTAACAGCTCCGGTACTTGAGTTTTGAAGCCAGGCATGGGTGCTGATAAACAGTCTTATCAGCAAGACCAAAATACTTGCCTGCTTTTTAACCTGTCTCAATGGTTGGATCTATGCACATTTTATTAAACTGTTTACAATGTACTATTTTATGCGTGGCTGTGCCATGATGTATAAGCTTTATGGTTAAACTTCAGTAATGTTAAACGGATCGCAGATAAACATAGAATCTCAGAGAATCTTAAGATTACAAGTAGCATAATAAATTGTTGAAATTACTATTTAAAATAATAATAACCCCTGCACGCAGTTGTCTCGCTTTCCTGATGAAAAAGAAATTCTATGTTTCGCTTTTTTGTCAATTTTTATCTTTGAAAATCTTACCCCATCATCATAAACAGCATTAAAATCTGCAGAGATTAAAATTTCTAATTCTTTTTATATTCTTCTTCTTTTTTGCTAGGATTGTTGTCACTATGTTCAGTAAATGATCTGCCTTCCCTAGCTTCGTCAATTATACATTCGTTGACGCGTTTCGGAGAACCTCCATCTTCAAAAACTATATCTATACTATCTTTTCTGCTAGGTTTATTATCACTGTGTTCAGTATAATGATCTGCCTTACCTACCTTCGTCAAATTCGTTGACGCGTATCGGAGAACCTACATCTTCAAAAACTTTATCTATACTATCTTTTCTGCTAGGATTATTGTCACTATGTTCAGTATAATGATCTGCCTTCCCTAGCTTCGTCAATTCTACATTCGTTGACGCGTTTCGGAGAACCTCCATCTTCAAAAACTATATCTATACTATCTTTTCTGCTAGGATTATTGTCACTATGTTCAGTATAATGATCTGCCTTCCCTACCTTCGTCAATTTTACATTCGTTGACGCGTTTCGGAGAACCTCCATCTTAAAAAACTATATCTATACTCTCTTTTCTGCTAGGATTATTGTCACTATGTTCAGTATAATGATCTGCCTTCCTTAGCTTCGTCAATTCTACTTTCGTTCACGCGTTTCGGAGAACCTCCATCTTCAAAAACTATATCTATACTCTAAGTTGGTGAGTATAGATATAGTTATCGAAGATGGAGGTTCTCCGAAACGCGACAACGAAAGTAGAATTGACGAAGCTCGGGAAGGCAGATCATTATACTGAACATAGTAAAATTTTAAACTTAAAAATTATATTGAAAATACGAAACGAAATGGATTAAAAAAACTGTATTAGGATTTTATCGCTGATTACGATGGTGAAATCATATTTTGAAAAAAGGTGTACGGTCGAAACATAATGCTTTTTAGATTTGGCATAACCGCCATTTTGTAACAGTTGAACTGATTTTACGGGGTAACGACTTGTTCAGATCGATTTTTGAATCAAATCGGACCAAAATTGATAACCACTTTTTTAAATTTCTATTTTTAACCAAAATTTTTAACCACTTCTGAAAAATTGATTTAGATCGGCGTTCAATTTGTGGTCCCGAGTTTGGGTCTTACCATGATGGCCTGCGGTAATTCATTTTCAGATGGAAATACGGTAATACACAATCAAAATAATTAGGATTATATACCTATTCTTATCGTCAGTGGTCTATCCACTCACCTCATAAAGGCTACCGCGGTTTCGAAACTCTATAGTTTCATCTTCAGGCCATACAAAATGTTAAATCCCTCTGTCGAGGTCGTCACAAAGTCAAACAAAACATTAAAACATTCATCACAAACACTAAGCACAATTGCACGTTTAAAATATTCATCATGAAATTCGGCTTGGCCAAGCTACACACGCGACTCGTACGTCGTTACATTCCGGACTCTAATTGTGCTCAGTGTTTGTGATGTATGTTTTAGTATTTTGTTTGACTTTGTGACGACCTCGACAGAGGAATTTAACATTTTGTATAGCGGCCTGAAGATGAAACTATAGAGTTTCGAAACCGCGGTAGCCTTTATGAGGTGAGTTGATAGACCACGAACGGGAAGAATAGGTATATAATTCTAATCATTTGAATATGTGGTCCGGTGGCTATGTTACAATAATGAAATCAAAATAAGCTTCACAAACAGAATCATTACCATAAACAGAATAATAAACCAGAATAATAAAACCAGAATAATAAACCTTCGCCACGAAAAGGAATAATAAACTATGATGATTATTGTGACAAACTTAAATAATATTAATAATGATAAGTTATTACAATCATCGCCATAAGCTGTAAAAAATAAACCCTGGAACGTTTGAACTACCTAATAACGACCGATACGTTTTATTTGGGTACCGATTTAAGTAAACCCAATAAAAATCTTTCAAAACTGTTTCTGAAAGTATTGTTGTTTTTTCAATGTTATTGTTACCAGTAATGGTCAACCTGAATGCAAGAAAGTTTGTGCGGTTTTCTTGTACCACTTATCTATATGTAATGTTATCTTCCACCGTAGTTGCGCAGACGGCTTGTCTATTACTTTTAATGTGCGCAATAAAATTAACACAAACGTCCATGGGTAAAAAGTGAACATTTCTGCGGCTAAACGGGCGCCGCCTTATCGAGCAAGCTGTAACGCGTTGTCCGGGACAATTAGCGCAGATAAATGACTTAATTTGGCCGTCACTCGTCAGCTGTTGCAGTTTATTCGTTTACCATGTGTTGAGCCAACTGTCGGCGGCCATTGGTCAGGTATGGGGCTCCGATCACGTGATTTATGGTGTACTGGACATGAGAAAACAACGGAGGTAATCTTGGGAAAGCCGGTTGTCGGTCAGTGACAGATTAGTGAAAGTTATGGATGCAGCTGACCAGCGTGTTTTTCTTTGGTGCTGTATTGGTTTTTTTAGTAGAAAATATATGGTTTGTTTAGTCGAGAGTGGGGAAATAGAGTAAAAAAGTAGTCAAAAGAATTCTTTTGCTGGAAAAAAAGAGGAAAACCTACTTGAATTTTGTTAATCCATTAGTACTGAAATATATTTGTGTGTGTGTGTGTGTGTGTGTGTGTGTGTGTGTGTGTGTGTGTGTGTGTGTGTGTGTGTGTGTGTGTGTGTGTGTGTGTGTGTGTGTGTGTGTGTGTGTGTGTGTGTGTGTGTGTGTGTGTGTGTGTGTGTGTGTGTGTGTTTTGTATAGTGTATTTGAGCACAACTTTCATTGGTCTATCCTTTTTATTTGTTTTAAAAAGTTATTACTTTCATGTATTTATAAATACACAGTTCTTTACGTATTACATTATTAACCTAATTTGCGTGCAACGTAAATATTTTCCATTTAATATTATTATTTTACGTTAGTTAGTAACGTGTTACATTATTCAGTACTTTTGACATTAACTGCGATATTAATACTTTGCATATAAGGTTTTTTTTTGTAATGCCAAAAGAAAAGGTGGAAAAAATCTTTTATAGACTTCCTGGGGTAGTCTACGCACTACCCCAGAGTGTGGGACTCAAATTGAGTTCAAACTCAAGTTACTATATATTGTTACCCACTAAAAAAAAAACACCAAAAGCATTCCTCTTCTGTAACCCCCCTCACGGAACCGCCGCCAGTCATTACTTCGTGGGAAGGTGGACTGGCTGACCGCCTAGTCTTCTACAGCGTTAGCTCTCCTTTCTCGATCCTCAGACCTCATCCGCTTCTTGACCACTGCAGCGAATCCCGCAATGGCCCTCCAGTTGGCCTCTGAAGCCATCATTGACGCAACCAGACTTTCCGATGTAATACTGCCTCGCAGATATGTTTACAGCTTCATCCTTTCCTCGTCGAATCTCCAAGACAGAAAAAACACATCTTCCTCCACTGCTGGAAGACAGAGAGGACAAGCCGAGTCTGTTTCCAGCCTGAAACGGAACAAGTAAGCTCGAAAGCAACCGTGTCCAATGAGAATCTGTGTGAGATAGAAATCCACCTCCCCATGATCCCTGTTGCACCAATCCTGTATGTTACCTATGAGTTGGTATGTCCATCGTCCATTTGTTGATTCGTCCCACTGTCGCTGCCATATCTCCAGGGTCCGATTTCGCTCCTCTGTAATCGCCATTGTATGACTATACCGCGGCTCAGCACCTCGCTTGCGCCAGTAGAGCCTCGCTCTTTCATCAGCCATCAGCTCCATTGGTGGTTCGCCCGCCACTACGCTTGCAGCGTCGTAGGAAACTGTTCGGTAACCACTCACGACACGCAGCAACGCACGGCGGTGCACCGCATTAACCTTGCACGCATAGCTCGCGACCGTCATAGCCTGGCTCCAAATCAGCGCTCCGTAAAGGAGCACTGAGCTTATTACCCCAGCCAGGAATCGGCGGCGTGCCTGTCTTGGTCCTCCCAGATTCGGCATGAGCCTGCAAAGGGCTCCTGCCACGTTCCGCCGCCTTTTCACTAAATGCTTTGAGATGTTCCCTGAAGCAGAGTCTTGCGTCAACCCACACACCAAGGTATCGAAGGGCTGGGACGGAACTTATCTGCATATCTCCAACTGTAAGAGTTACTGTTTCCCTCTTTTTCCTGCTGGTCACAAGCACGACCTCCGTCTTATGAGTGACGAGCTGCAGACCCACAGATGTCAACCATTGACTTCACTGCCTCGTTGGCCCGAACTTCGACTTCTAAAAACTTCCCCTCAACAACCCCCGCAAGGTCATCGGCACTTTTACGCCTAATGGTACGTTAACTCGTAAGACGCCATCATACATGATGTTCCAAAGGAAGGATCCAAGCACAGAACCTTGTGATACCCCTGCTGTTACGTTGTACCTCTTTTCTCCTTCCTGCATATATAACGTTGATATTTTACATATGATAACATGTGTTGTACCTATTTTACATATAACATTAATACTTCGTAGCTTGCACTTTAATGGACATGCGCGCGATGTTACTAGTTTACAATTAACGTAATAGGCTATTTCACAGCATGCGTTGTTATTACTTTATCTGCTACGTAACTATTTTACATATTTTGTTAGTACTGTGTTTAAATGTGACTTTTGAACTTTAATTAAGACGTTAGTAACTTACTTAGTCCATAACGTAAAGGTAATTTGTGTCTTACATGTAATATTTTAATTTTATAAATGACGTAAGGTATTTTACATGTAATGCTAACAGCCTCCTTTATAGTGACTTTAGCATGTTTCGTCATTATTTTACTTACTCGTATAACGTTATTAGTACACCACAATTTGCACTACCTTTGTACACTACACGTGCAAAGGTCATCTTCTTTATTTGTTTCACCGAACTTTGGGGTACACTAAATCAATCACTTTTTAATGTTCTGTACCTTCCTCGTAGCCCAGTATTGCTTCATTCGTTGTGATCTTCCTTTTCTTTCTTCGTCAGAGATTTGGATCGTTCGCTTGGATTTGACTTTGTCTTGGAACCGTTGCTTCTTGTCCCTGGTTATTGTTTTGGCTGTTTTGTCCATGAGCATAGTGTCAGTGATTTGTAGTTCTGTTAGGCCCTATGTCTTTCTCTGTTTCTCTAAACCAAAGTGGTTTGGCTCTTTTATTGCGAAAGTAGTCAAATATTTTTTTGGTTAATCTATTTTTGTCCATTCGGAGGATGTGCCCATAAAAATCAATTCATGACGTGAAAAGGTCATTAGTAGTATTTTTTAAAATTTTATTTATTTATTTTTTTGTTTTTTTTGTTTAACGTTCGACTATTGTGCACACTTGGGCTAATGCAGACGATGGGATGATTTATAGCGTATGAAAATGCCAAGCCCTGGCCGGGAATCGAACCCGGGTCCTCGGGGTGAAAGCCCGCTATCAACTATCAACTAGGCTATCAACTAGGCCACAGAGGCGGCTCAGAGTGCATTAGAACTGTCCTGTAGCTTTCATTAGTCATTAGTAGTTAATTAGGATATTAGTACCGTTCATTAGACGTTAGTATTTGTAAGAAACTACATCATTTGAATCATAATATTGCAGTTGCATATGCATTACATGTATCTTTAATTTCAATAGTATTTTAAACGTATGTTCTAAATATCATACAAAAACCTTTAAGTATTTAATGTCACCCTTTATATTATCAGTTGCATGCACAAATGTGACGAAAGTATCAACAATTTGAAAAACCTTTGATTCCATTCTGCATGCGTTTTGGTAAACATTTTTAATGATTAGGATTATGACCTATTCTTCCCATCAGTGGTCTATCAACTCACCTCGTAAAGGCTACCGCGGTTTCGAAACTCTATAGTTTCATCTTCAGGCCGTTATACAGAATGTTAAATCCCTCTGTCGAGGTCGTCACAAAGTCAGACACTGAGCACAATTACACGTTTAAAATATTCATCATGAAATTCGGCTTGGCCAAGCTACACACGCGACTCGTACGTCGTTACATTCCGGACTATAATTGTGCTCAGTGTTTGTGATGTGTTTTAATGTTTTTTTTTTTGACTTTGTGACGACCTCGACAGAGGGATTTAACATTTTGTATAACGGCCTGAAGATGAAACTATAGTTTCGAAACCGCGGTAGCCTTTATGAGGTGAGTGGACAGACCACTGACGGGAAGAATAGGTCAATAATCCTAATCATTTGAATATGTGGTCCGGTGGCTATGTTACAATAATGAAACAATTTTATTGCTCTTATAAAAATGTTTTCGAAGTATTATATTGTTGACTGACCTGTTATACAAAACTGTCAAAACAGCTGATTGTAATGTTTTCTAAACTTTACCAATTTTATTTCAAGTCATTTTTACTCACGCTGTTGTTACAATGAAACGCCAAGCAAGTCGGAGATTTTCGTTATAGCTACAGATAACAGTTGAAGATGAACTGAGCGAATGACAGCGGGTCGCCCTGCATCAGGCACCTGTGCCCCATCTGTCGTCGAAGGTTAGTTCTGTTTCTATTGACTACCTGTTACCAACACTAGATCAGCTGGTGCACAGGCTGTCGGAGAAATATTGCAAAGTTGAGATCAGATTTTATTCGTTCGCTTAGAAAACAAATGTAAAGGAATTGTCTTCTCACTTCCATTTATCTGTTGAAAAAGGATTTTAATATAAACCTTAATTCAAGAAAAACCTTATGTTGTAACCCAACGAAAGACATCAAACATAAAGTCAGATAGTTGAACATTCAGCCCGGGCGGCCACCAAATGAGAAGGGGAGTTGTGCTGAGCGGGGAAGACTACGCATTCTATTGTTTTTAGTGTAAGTGCGGCCACTGAAAGCGTAACGGAGCAGAACGGAGTCACTGGGCTCCCCGTTTAGCTTCAACTATGTCTAATATCTAATCTAATATAATGTAAATAATATCTAAGCTAGGTTCTCGTATTTGTTTATTTTTATGCAAAACAAGATATTTACAAAACATGTCTTCAAACTAATTTTATATTCACCAAAAATATCATTAACAAAATGTTTGCTTCTGTCGGTAACTTCCCAAATTCCACAAGCGTACTTTTTAATAATCCAGACTTTTATTGTTGTGTTTACACAAATTCTTATATAAAATAGTAATGAATTTAAAGTTTAATAATCATTGTTAACGTTTTTCGAACAAAAAGTATGGCTTCAGACGTGGATACGTGAACCAATGTCGTCTTAGACAGTTTTGTAAAAACCCTACTACCAATTTTTGTCGAATTATGTTGAAAATCAAATGAAATTTCACTTTTTGACATTAACCGGGCAACGCTTATCCATAATCGCGTGACAAGTTTACACACACACACGCACGAACGCACGCGCGCGCACACTCATTCACACACACACACACACACACACACACACACGCACGTACGCAAGCGCGCACACACACATTCACACATGCGCGCACGCTCGCTCTCACACACACACACACACACGCACACATTCACACAAACATACACATACACACGCACGCACACACATATTCAGACATGCGCATGCGCGCGCGCGCACACACACACACACACACATTCACACAAACATACACATACACACACATACATACGCACGCGCACACATATTCAGACATGCGCTCGCGCTCACACGCACACACACACACACACACATACACACGGACGTGCGCGCGAACACACGCGCGCACACACATTCACAGATGCGAGCGCACTCTCTCTCACACACACACACACACACACACACACACACACACACACACACACACATTTACACACGCGCACACATTCACACAGCGCACACACACATTCACGCGCGCGCACACATTTACAGATGCTCGCACACACGCGCGCGCGCACACACACACACACACACACACACACACACACACACACAGCACACACACACACACACACACACACACAATTGAGTCATAAGACGAGTGAATACTTGCTTAGCTTGTTTATCAATTTGCAAGCGAAAATGTATACAAACAGACGGAACAGTGTCACTGAATCAGTAAGACACAAGAACTGCTATTTATAAAATGTTTAACTAAAACATCGCATGCGCACCGTCCAAACTTCCGACGGCCCTGTGCCTAACCTTCAGACGACAGCACGACTCTCGTGGTTAACTAATAAAACTATTAAAATGACGGCCATCATTATCTATATTAATCGCGCAACTTGTTATAATTATGAATATAACATCTCGAGAATCGTGTGCTATTAAAGGCGTCTGTTTTGTAAAGTGCAGTTAAGTTATGGACTGAATGCGAGATGTCTGAACATATGGTCTAGTCCGCGAACAAATCATCGGTCTGCACGAAGCTGTTCACACTGACGCGACTACAATTAAGTCTCCCGCTCGACAGTAACGCCATCTGTAGTGATTACTGCGTACTACGTGTACAATGTATGTTTTGAAGTTTTGGTAACAGGTGTGTTTGTTTTTTCAACAAGTTAGCGATAGTGTTACGATATTAAAGCTACCCAAGCTGTTAAACGGTTAACCGGACATAAACTTTGACAGTTTTGTAGAGGTTTAATTTGGGAACAAATTAAGGTATAAGAATATCTTTAATATTATAGAAAAGAATTGAAAATAAAATTTCACAGGATATGCAGAAGTTAGTTCCGTTTAAAATCAGCACGTCGCTGATTACGAATACATACTTATGGGATTTTATGGCTTAAGTATTTCAGTGAACTGAGTAATCATCCACACTGTATTACTTTAAAGCCATAAATTTATAGCAAAAACAAAACAAAAATTTTGTACGTCACCTCATATTTTTTTAGGTGGAACCATTTCAGTTTTTAAAATCGATATATTTAGTTTGATAATATTACATTTTCACAGCCAAAATGGAGTCTCGAACAAAAATCACGGGACTTTTTATACCATGGAAAGTTATAAAATTTGATGTACGGAGATATTGCAGTATACGTAATATTTTTGATAATTAAGTGTAACGAAAAATATTAAATATTTTATATAGCTGCTAGTGTATTGAACAGCCAGAATATAGGTTGACCGTCGACCGAGAAGAACGCGAACAATGAATACAGAATCTATGAGTACACTTCTTGCTTGAAATAATCAGCCCATTTTATTCGACCGAGAACGCTATTTGGATCCCCCGCCGATAGGCAGCGCTGCATGTTTTTTTTCTAAACTTGCAGCTCAGAGAGAGAGACAGATATAGGGGTGATTCTCTGTCTCTGTGTGTGTCTCTCTCTCTTTGTCTCTCTGTCTCTCTCTGTCTCTCTGTCTCTCTCTCTGTCTCTCTCTCTCTCTCTCTCTCTCTCTCTCTCTCTCTCTCTCTCTCTCTCTCTCTCTCTCTCTCTCTCTCTCTCTCTCTCTCTGTCTCTGTCTCTGTCTCTCTCTCTCTCTCTCTCTCTCTCTCTCTCTCTCTCTCTCTCTCTCTCTCTCTCTCTCTCTATCTATCTATCTATCTATCTATCTCTCGTTGTCTGTCTTCCTCTCTCTCTCTCCCTCTCCAAATCCTACCCTAACGCTTGACCTGTTCGGGAAATCATTACTACAGGGTCAACTGGTGAAAGTTATATGTGCAAACAATTAACGAACCTCTTCCCGGCCGTCATCATCGGTTCTGTCATTGAACAGTGAATTACACAGGATTGGTCAAATGTCGTGACTCATATTTTTCTTGTTTATTTATGGAGAAATGTTTAAAATACATGTACATTAATTAAGGTTCTACTAAATATTACTGTTAAATTTATCAAATAGTACTCAGTCAAATATATAGTTCAGCTTCAGAAAATCATGATGTCGTTGCTGTGGAACTGGTGGTCTAGGAAAGGAAGAAAGCGATGTTTTGTATTAAATAGACAGCCTCACTGCCGTAATGAAAACGAAAGTTTAGGGACCTGCAACGTCACATAGAACAATTTTCACTCAACCTCTCAGCTGTTGGCAGGAAGAGAGAGACAGAGAATGCCACCCCTATATCTGTCTCTCTCTGAGCTACAAGTTCAGAAAAAAAACATGCAGCGCTGCCTATTGACGGGGAATCCAAGTAGCGTTCTCGGCCGAATAAAATGTGCTGCCTATTTCAAGCAAGTGTCCTTATAGATTCTGTATTCATTGGTGCGAAGCAGGCAAGGATTTCCCCATGTTATCGCTAAGTTTTTAAAAGTCCATAGCCAAAAGAAAAATAGTGGGCGG
>CM040189.1:4054459-4076959 GCA_022606455.1 Callitettix versicolor | reverse complement strand
TTTGAACGATCGGCAAGCACCTGATCCGCCAGAAAGTAAAGCATTTTGATCGAGCTGGTTAGTAAATCGAGTAAGGTTCGTAAATCGAGCTGACGTGAGATTTCAGCCGTCACGGTTACACTATGTTATTATTTTTTTTTTTTTAATTTAAGCCCACATTGGAGCACACAGTCTAATTAAGTCTTTTGGTTATTCTGCGTTTTTCCCAGTATTTCTTTAATCTTATTGATCTCTGATATCTGAGTTCCTCCGAATATACTACGTTTCGTGGACGTTTTTCCCTAAACTGTAATTGGGTTTCCTGACTTTTTAAGATCGCCATTTCCCTTCTTCCTGCCAATTGCTGCCTGGTTATCCCAGTTCCTCCAAGTCCTGTTCCACCTCCTTCAACCAGTTGTTCTTAACTTTACACTTCAGTTGGTATTCCAATAATCTCTTCGTAAGTCTACTCTGGTAATCGAGTCAGGTGTCCAAAGAAGGCCAATCGTCTTTTCCTAAAAATGTTAGTGAGCTGCTCGTTGTTCCGATACAAGACCGCATTCGGCAATACTCCGTACTGAACCCCCACCAAATGTTTCTTATTAATAATTGTTCGGAGTACTCTCCTTTCCATTCTCTGGAGCTCCTCCGTTCTATTTTGGCTCTTTAGATTAAATAGGGTCTCAGAGGCGTACGTTACGCTTGCCCTTATGACCGTGTTATAACGCCTAAGTTTAGATTTTATAGAAAGCGATTTTTTTGTAGGTGTTCTGGGTCAAATAGAAGGCAGATCTTAATTTAGCTACTCTGTTAAGTACTGCTGGTTTTTCTCTGAGGTCTCTGGTAATAGTTTTTCCCAAGTACTTAAATTTATCGGTCATCTTTAACCGGTCGTTACCGATTTTTACGAACTTTTGTTCTGTCTTTCTTATTGGCATTATCTCTGTTTTCCCTTTCTCTGTTGGAGGCCGACTTTTCCTGCGATGTCTCTTAGTGATTCAATTTTTATTTATATAAATTAAAAATATATTTACTCTGTTATTTATATTAAATACAGTATTTATTTGTTTAAAATTATATAATAGACATTTTATTTAAAACGTTTACAGTTAAATATTTCTTGCTCATACTTTGTACAAGATTTAATGTATATAAATAAGTTTAATAACACATTTAGTTTATAATTAACGTCAACGTCTTTATGCAACATACCCAGCAAGCTAACACAGAATGTTATAGCGTTAACAGTTAAATATATTTAGTACTTTTTTGTAACAGATTGTTCTTTAATGTTGTTTATATAAATAGGCTCATTAATATTGAAAGTATTAATGAACGCTATTAAATTATATGTCCATACAACATTAACAATTTGAATCTATGTTGTTACATTTATTAAAGTTTTCACTTCTGTCGGTGAGTTCTACGGCTGCCCCCCACACATATATTTGCTTCAAGTCTATATGAAACTTATTAATTGTTGGGACCAGGGCCTGGCATTTTCATACGCTATAAAATCATCGCACCGTCTGCATTAGCCCAAGTGTGCACGATAGTCGGACGTTAAAAAAAAATCAAGTCTATGTGCAGATTTGTACGCTGATCAATCGAATCAGATTTTCGAATGATTTTTGGTAAAAAAATGTTAGATGAACAGAAATTAAAGAAATTGTTTCTTTAAATGCTTTTATTACTTATCATTGTTGGTCTTTGTGGCGGATAATTTTGAATTCGATAACTGCTACACAATTTTTGTTCATCAGCCTGATGGATATTATTATCTCACACACACATACACACACACACACACACACACACACACACACACACACACACACACACACACACACACACACACACACACACACACACACACACACTCTCTCTCACACACACACACACACACACACTCTTTCTCTTACACCCACTCTTCCAATAAATTCAATCGTTATAAATAGTTATATAAATAAATCTGTTATAAATATATATTTATATATATTTATAAATATATATATAAATAAATAGTTATATAAATAAATAAGTTGTTATAAATAAATCGTATATATGCAATTTGTATATATACGTTGTGTAAGGATCAACAAAAACACCTTCCGCATTTCGAGAGTACAGATGGAAACTATAATGACCATCAGATATTTCTTATAACCTTGTCTGAAGAGAAGAAACAACACAAAAAGCTAAACCTGGATATTACTCCAAGAAAATTTTTTTATCTGAATTTCAAGCGCCATTTGTTGAGCTTTTGAGAAAGCAAGTGCTTTTTGTTCAGAATGATAACGGGCCCGGAGCACAAAGGGAGCCCCTGTTGAATACGTTATTAGTTCGAAGCTGTATAATTTCACATTCACCTCCGTTTACGCCTTATCCGGTTATTAAAAACAAGACAATTGAGAGCATCTATTTACAATTTTGTAATAAAAGAAATTATTTTTTTGTTTTGAATATAAAGTAATTACAACTTTGAAAATTCACGGTTGCGCTAGCCATGTGCTGCGGCAGTAGTTAAGAAAAACAAATTTGAAACACGTGTATTAATTTTGGCCAAACTGTAACAATGCCTGTAAATACTATGGCATTTGTTTATCTGAACTGATGTTTTTCTAACTTTGAACATCTCTTTACTGAAGTGAATTAGTTTTGCGAACGTTTGTGGTAATTAGTTATGTAAATTAGCCGCCTCGGTGGTCTAGTTGATAGCGTACTGGGCTTTCACCCCGGCATTTTCCCGGGTTCGATTCCCATCGTCTGCATTAGCCCAAGTGTGGCTAGGCATTTTCATACGCTATACATCATCCCATCGTCTGCATTAGCCCAAGTATGCACAATAGTCGGACGTTAAACACAAAAAAAGTTATGTAAATTCAAAATATTGTCTATTATCTCCAATTAACATATTACTCTACAAGAGATGGTTTAGTTTTCTATCTTGCACTCTATATACGTTGCACTCTATATACGTTGCACTCTATATACGTTGCACTCTATATACGTTGCACTCTATATACGTTGCACTCTATATACGTTGCACTCTATATACGTTGCACTCTATATACGTTGCACTCTATATACGTTGCACTCTATATACGTTGCACTCTATATACGTTGCACTCTATATACGTTGCACTCTATATACGTTGCACTCTATATACGTTGCAATACACACACATACACACACATCTGTTTTGTACTTGTATCTGCCTGTACTTGTACTTGTATCACACATCCACTGCCTTGAGTCACGATGTGTGATTAAAATTAAACAAGTTCTGCCAACACAATTTAATAAAATCAGATGTCTTTGATTGTTGCTCTATAATTCCTTTTCCACTTTTCTGATAGCTAATAAACCGGAGTTTTTATAGTAATGGATTTGCGAGAAAACTATTACCGTATGCTGTAGCTATTACCTACTTGACGATAGTTTCAGATCCAAATTGATTAAGTCAACTTTAAAACTGTTAAAGGTAGCGAGGAACGGGTATTCAGACAGTCTGTTTACACGTACACCGTATAAAATTGAATGTAAAATTGCGCAGTCGTCATTACGTTGTGTCCATCCAAAGTGATAACAGGTTTAATAGTTCCAATGACATTTTGTATGCACTATAAAACACCAAGCAGTGTAGGCCAAGCGGTCAAGTGGCCCGTGTAATGTTGTCACATGTTCTCTTATGGCCAAGAATGTATTTGCTTAACTGAAATATTATTAATCATGAAACACACACACACACACACACACACACGCGCACACGCGCACGCACGCGCGCGCACACACACACACACACACACACACACACACACACACACACACACACACATATACATATATATATATATATATATATATATATATATATATATATATATATATATATATATATCCCTACACACTAATAGACCTACAAGACACAGAAATAGACACATACACACATATATATATATATATATATATATATATATATATATATATATATATATCCCTACACACTAATAGACCTACAAGACGCAGAAATAGACTCAACAGACGTTGAAAACAGGCACGCATACAGGAGAAAGATGCTCGGTTGGAAAATCCCAGAGAATGAAATCCCAAAGAGAGCAGGGGTAAAATGGACGGATGAGCGGAGGAGGATCCATGGGGACAGGATGAGGGAGGTGTGAAGGATTAGAAGGAACAAGACATGAGTCAGAGTGCTTTGCGTGATCCAACAGGGTCTATACGCAAATAATAATAATAATAATTATTATTATTTTATTTATTTATTATTTTTTTTGGTGTTTAACGTCCGACTATTGTGCACACTTGGGCCAATGCAGACGATGGGATGATTTATAGCGTATGAAAATGCCAAGTCCTCGCCGGGAATCGAACCCGGGTCCTCGGGGTGAAAGCCCAATACGCTATCAACTAGGCCACCGAGGCGGCTGTTACCTTTCGAATCGGACTAGCGGCAAGTACAAATTTGAGTCGTTAATGACTTTCTAGTATTTTACTTCAATGTCCACAGTGTTTATCGGCTAGATGTTTTGAAGTTCGATTTTTAATTACCAATTTCTCCACAACACTACAGTTATACGTACACTGCCTTTAATTGTAATTTGGCATGCGTAAAATTTGAACAAAATCTGTCAATCAGGTCTTAAGAAATTGTGTCGCTCAGGTTGCCTATAATTTCTAAACTGAAATTTATTCGATTAGTGCTTATTCCAAATGGTAATGGTTTGTGAAAAATTGCATTTTACCGTACCACTTAACAAATGTGTATAACCAGAAAGGTAGTCTAAATAGTAAAAGAGTACCTAAACAAATAAATAAACAGCTGGTAGATAGGGCTAAAGAAAAATGTTTCTCCACTATTTTAAGTTTCCTTTAAAAATAATCCAAATCAGACAATTCTTAAACAACGTTTATAGTTTACACAATTTATAAAGTTATAATTCTAAAAAACGTTACAAGTAACAGTGATAAAAAATCGCCCGTAAAATCACCAATCAAGACGTAACCCGTTATTAGGTACAGCCTACTTAGTTTCACAACAAGATCTCTCAATACACAATACAAGTCCGCTGTAATTGGTCAGAAGGTAAATTTATCTGTCACTGGTCACTGGTGAATAGGGAATAGCGACTAGTGACTAGTGACTGATGTACAGCAAATCCGCCCGTCTGTTGTTCCCTAACAAGGTAATCTAGTTGGAGACGGTGATCAATTAATGGCAATATATTACCTAGTATTTGTGACGTTTTTAGGATACGTTCAGAACCAAAACAGCTTTACAGATTCGCGTGAAAGTTTATCCTTACCGTCTCAAGGACGTCAGAAGTGAAATTTGGCAGTATAACTTTCCCAACCAAAATTTTAAACAAATTACGAATACATTTTACTTTGTACTGCAGGATTAGCCCCTTTCTTTCCCAAGCATTCTCACACGCGCATTCACAGCTCTACTGACCTACTTGTTCGTAGTCACCTGCGCATCCTTCTGTACAAAAACCAGTTTACCCATTTCACGTTTTATTAAAATAGTTTTGTGTAGTATATAACATCCACAAAGCAATAATAGAGAGTCAAAACGCAACATAATAGTGACACCAATGTTTGCGCTTACAGCTTTGTGCTGATTTTTTAAATCAGTTTTTTAATTTGTGACTGATAAATTAAAAAGGCTTTCAATTTTTTTACCTTAAAAAATGTCTACTGGATCACATTTAGTATTAATGATTGATACCTTAATAAAACTGTAATGTTTCAAGGTTTAAAACCTTAATGAAACTGTAATGTTTCAAGGTTTGATGCCTTAATAAAACTGTAATGTTTCAAGGTTTGATGCCTTAATGAAACTGTAATGTTTCAAGGTTTGATGCCTTAATAAAACTGTAATGTTTCAAACTTTGACACCTTAATGAAACTGTAATGTTTCAAGGTTTGATGCCTTAATGAAACTGTAATGTTTTAAGGTTTGATGCCTTAATAAAACTGTAATGTTTCAAACTTTGACACCTTAATGAAACTGTAATGTTTCAAGGTTTGATGCCTTAATGAAACTGTAATGTTTCAAGGTTTGATGCCTTAATAAAACTGTAATGTTTCAAACTTTGATGCCTTAATAAAACTGTAATGTTTCAAACTTTGACACCTTAATAAAACTGTAATGTTTCAAGGTTTGATGCCTTAATGAAACTGTAATGTTTCAAGGTTTGATGCCTTAATAAAACTGTAATGTTTCAAACTTTGACACCTTAATAAAACTGTAATGTTTCAAGGTTTGATGCCTTAATAAACTGTAATGTTTCAAACTTTGACACCTTAATGAAACTGTAATGTTTCAAGGTTTGATGCCTTAATGAAACTGTAATGTTTCAAGGTTTGATGCCTTAATGAAACTGTAATGTTTCAAGGTTTGATGCCTTAATAAAACTGTAATGTTTCAAGGTTTGATGCCTTAATAAAACTGTAATGTTTCAAACTTTGACACCTTAATGAAACTGTAATGTTTCAAGGTTTGATGCCTTAATGAAACTGTAATGTTTCAAGGTTTGATGCCTTAATGAAAATGTATGGTTTCAAGGTTTGATGCCTTAATAAAACTGTAATGTTTCAAACTTTGACACCTTAATGAAACTGTAATGTTTCAAGGTTTGATGCCTTAATGAAACTGTAATGTTTTAAGGTTTGATACCTAATATAAAACTGTAATATTTCAAGGTACTGACAGGTATGTCAGTAATTTGTAAATAAAGTGGTCCTACAAATTTAAAATACAAAACATTAAATAAATAAATGTTTATATAACTAATCCAATAAAAAGTTCATCGGATTTATTATATAAATTAATTACAACACTTAAATTAACAAATTTTACATAAAAAACCGTACTAAAATAGAATCGTATTTTCTATGTAAATATAACCGGTGAAGGCAATACAGTGAGCAGCTGATGGGTTTAGCAATCCCATCGTACCTCTAGCCTCTAGCTCATACTACTCTCACTCATATACTCAAAACACACACACACACACACACACACACACACACACACACACACACACACACACACACACACACACACACACACACACACACACACACACACACACACACACACACACACACACACACACACACACACACACACACACACACACACACACACACACACACACACACACACACACACACACACACACACACACACACACACACACACACACACACACACACACACACACACACACACACACACACACACACACACACACACACACACACACACACACACACACACACACACACACACACACACACACACAAAACTACTAGATTTAAAACTATCCATGTTGATGGCGTGAATGACAACGGCCTAGTGGAGCCCTGGGAGACCAGTACCTTAAGCTTACCCATGCATGCGGGGCTCTGTATGGGCGGATCTCATTTCCTTAGCTACTTTTTTTTTTTTAACGTTCGACTATTGTGCACACTTGGGCTAATGCAGACGATGGGATGATTCATAGCGCATGAAAATGCCAAACCTTGGCCGGGAATCGAACCCGGGTCCTCAGGGTGAAAGCCTAGTACGCTATCAACTAGGCCACCGAGGCAGCAGGGCCATTATGTACATAAACGAGGCCTGCCTAAAATGTATCCGACCTTTGGCAGGAAAAATATATTACAAACATGACAAGATTGGAATCATAATATTCTTCAAAGTAGGCCCCTTACACTTCCCACATACTAAGCCTACCGATCCTTTCACTTTCAAAAACGCGTCTGAGAGGCTTCTTTTGGAATGGCGTTCATCTCCACCGTCGCGTTCCACTGTGACGTCTGTGCTTTTATTTCTGGGCCGCAACCATACACCGATGACTCGTTTCCCCTAATCACGGTGTCCAGCAGGTCCTCTACAACGTCATGACGGTTTCTTTCTGTTCTGCCGTCAGCAGCGTGAGCACGAATATGGCAGCCACTTCGCGGATGCGCACAATCTGTACTGATCCCAATCTCTCGTATGGTCAAGCGACGATCTCCCAGTATCAGTTGTTCACCCTCTCAACAACACCTGCATTCCGTGCGGTTTGTGGCTTCCCAGAACGTTGTTCACTCCCAATCGATGTGCGGCTATTTTTCAATGTGTTACCCCCCCCCATAGCGTCGTCTCCAAACACGTGCTGAATCTTACAAATTGTTTCGTTTTGAGAATCACCAAGCTTTTGACAAAATTTCATGCAGTATGTTCGCTCAACTGGTTCAGTCACCTTGAGAGATATAAAAAATCTACTTTGCGTAAGATAATTCAAGGTCGGATATATATATTTTGTGTTTAACGTCCGACTATTGTGCACACTTGGGCTAATGCAGACGATGGGATGATTTATAGCGTATGAAAATGCCAAGCCCTGGCCGGGAATCGAACCCTTGTCCTCGGGGTGAAAGCCCAGTACGCTATCAACTAGGCCACCGAGGCGGCTATATATATATTAACGAGAGCTCAAAAATGAGTCCAGGATTGGCGCTCATTTAAAGTATCCAGTCAGGGTCTTACTACAATAGTCACTACAATAACTACAAGGGTCTTATTACAATGGTCACTACAATAGCTACAATGGTCTTACTACAATGGTCACTACAATAGCTACAAGGGTTTTACTACAATGCTCGCTACAAGGGTGGTCTTACTACAATGGTCACTACAATAGCTACAATGGTCTTACTACAATAGGTACAATGGTTTTACTACAATGGTCACTACAATAGCTACAAGGGTCTTACTACAATGGTCTTACTACAATAGCTACAATAGTCTTACTACAATGATCACTACAATATCTACAATGGTCTTACTACAATGGTCACTACAATAACTACAAGGGTCTTACTACAATGGTCACTACAATAGCTACAATGGTCTTACTACAATGGTCACTACAATAGCTACAATGGTCTTACTACAATGGTCACTACAATAGCTACAAGGGTCTTACTACAATGGTCACTACAATAGCTACAAGGGTCTTACTACAATGCTCGCTACAAGAGTGGTCTTACTACAATGGTCACTACAATAGCTACAAGGGTCTTACTACAATAGGTACAATGGTCTTACTACAATGGTCACTACAATAGCTACAAGGGTCTTACTACAATGGTCACTACAATAATGGTCTTACTACAATGGTCACTACAAATAATGGTCTTACTACAAGGGTCTTACTACATGGTCTTACTACAATAGCTACAATAGGTCTTACTACAATGGTCTTACTTACTACAAGGTCTTACTACAATGGTCACTACAATAGCTACAATGGTCACTACAATAGCTACAAGGGTCTTACTACAATGGTCACTACAATAGCTACAATGGTCACTACTATAGCTACAATGGTCTTACTACAATGGTACAATGGTCTTACTACAATGGGTCTTAGCTAATGGTCTACAATAGCTAGGGTCTTACTACAATAGGTACAATGGTCTTACTACAATGGTCACTACAATAGCTACAATGGTCTTACTACAATGGTCACTGCAATAGCTACAAGAGTCTTACTACAATTGTCACTACAATAGCTACAATGGTCTTACTACAATGGTCACTACAATAGCTACAATGGTCACTACAATAGCTACAATGGTCACTACAATAGCTACAATGGTCACTACAATAGCTCATTTTCCATTGAACACTGGCTAAAAACATAAATAAAAAGAGAAATTCGAAACTCACGGTTATTTTATAGCACGCGCCCAGCACTCTGTCAATGTCCAAAATCAATAAATTAGTGACCGTTAAAGAAGTCGCAGTTTAAAATTAAGCAAGACCCGCGCGGCGGCTCCTTATGGAAAGTGGCCGCTTTCACAATCCCATACAGCGTTAGATCACGCTTAATTTATTGCTCGCCATTACAGAATGCAAATCGCATCTCCGAAACTGGCAAGGCATTCGTCGATATCAAAATGGCTTCTTTAGGCGCGTCTTCGGTTACGAAACGTCATTTTTCGCTGAATTTAAAATAGCGGAAGATGTCCTTTGACTTGTAGGGCCTGCACATGTGGCGGAAATCAAGGTGTTCAACAGCTTTAGTACGGGTAAAATTAAATAACAAATAACACAATCTGTTGATTAGGGTGCGTGTTTTTTTTGTGATCTCAAAAACGTTACAAAAGGACATTTATAATTTCCAATTTATATTTTTTTAAGAAAGTTTACTTACTCTGTTCGGAAGTGAAATGTAGTCAGATATATGAAACACTGCAAATAATACAAAAATGGCATTAAATAAGGTATAAGATATGATATTTTTATATATTTTATGATGTACAATATATCAATCTAAAGAAAATGTATGCGTTGCTTTAAAAAAAAAATACTGCAAAACTTTCTCCTATTCAACTACGGCCCTTCGAACTAAAGCTATCAGTCCGGAAAATTTTTCTTGAGCCATAAATAAAAAAAAAAGTGTTTTTGTTTTTTCAGTTTATGTCAGAACCGAAAATGTTTTCTTTCATTGTTACACTGAGTTGTTATTATAATATTAAAATGTGTCTAAAATTTTTACAAAAAGTTTTATGGATGCCAGATTAGATTTTTTATATAATTGAATCGGATTTTAGGGCGTTAGTTTTGTTTGGGTACTTCGGTAAATATATGTGTTTGGCTACTTTGGTATCTACATGTTTGAGTACTTTACTAAATACATGTTTAGGTACTTCGGTAAATTAATCCATAATCAGAAAAACGTGTGCCCAACTATATTACACACACACACACACACACACACACACACACACACACACACACACACACACACACACACACACACACACACACACACACACACACACACACACACACACACACACAGAGAGAGAGAGAGAGAGAGAGAGAGAGAGAGAGAGAGAGAGAGAGAGAGAGAGAGAGAGAGAGAGAGAGACAGACAGACAGACAGACAGACACACACACACACACACACACACACACACACACACACACACACACACACACACACACACACAGAGAGAGAGAGAGAGAGAGAGAGAGAGAGAGACACACACACACACACACACACACACACACACACACACACACACACACACACACACACACACAAAACAACTAGATTTAAAGCTATCCATGTTGATGGCGTGAATGACACCGACCTAATGGTGTACCGAACGGAGCTCCGGGAGACCAATACCTTAGCCTTACCCATGCATGCGGGGCTCTGTTTGGGCGGACCTCATTTCATAGCTACTTATATATATATATATATATATATATATATATATATATATATATATATATATATATATATATATATATATATATAACTATATTAAGCTGAGCAATATTTCAGCTTAAAAAGACCTGAAAACTGATATCCAACAAAAACTAGAAAATATATTTCTACCGATCACCATAATTCCAATATATTAGCCTACTGACCACAAGAAAGACAAATACAACCATGTCAGAGGTCAAGTGCGATAGTGTGCATGAAGTTTGCCGAAGGCCGGAAGAAAGAGGGATTGTTATGATTCAGGCGGCACAACGGGAACAACGAGTGTCTCCTTTTTACAAAATTGCCATTGGAAAAATAAGTTATTTTAGCAGCCATCATTGTAAGACTTACACCAAAGACCTTAAACTAAGTACGGATCCTGATCTCTAGATCATTTTTACGCTGTAATTTTAGTCTGATTCGATTAAAACTAGACACAAAAATCAAATCAGGTGATTGCTTGTAAAAGTTCGTTAACCAGCGAAGTTCGTTCAACAGTCTCAAAATGGTGGACATTTTTTATTCTTTAAATATTATAACTTTTTTTGTTTTAAATATTTTTGAAAATTTTGATTACACCATTGTAATCGGCGTTCAAAACGGCAGCGTTTTGAAATTGCAAATGTAATTTGACGGCGATAAGGGTTAATTTAGTATCTTCAGTGCAATAAACGCAATGCAAGTTTAAAATGCTGACAAAGGCAAATTTTAATGCTTATTATGACAGTAAACCTGAATTTGAAGAAAGGGTAAGGGTAATTCGCTTCAATTACGTCAAAGAGACAGCTGTGTGCCGCTATCATTTTAAATATTCCCTCACGCACAGAACAATGACCCAAATTCAGTACCAAAAAGTCAATCAGTTTTTATTCAAGTGATACGACAAATGTTTTAGAGATAAATGTTTGCATTGTATTTAACCTGTTGTATACACAGCTTTATGTTAGGTTTTTTTTTGGTGTTTAACGTCCGACTATTGTGCACACTTGGGCTAATGCAGACGATGGGATGATTTATAGCGTATGAAAATGCCAAGCCCTGGCCGGGAATCGAACCCGGGTCCTCGGGGTGAAAGCCCAGTACGCTATCAACTAGGCTACTTATATTAGAAGAATACTGATATACAAATACAAAAATAAAACCTTTAACTACATTTTTTGTGGAATGAGTTTCCTTTTTGTAAAAAGGAAGCGCTAGTTCTTTAATGGCGGTATGTAACACTTCCAAACTACAAAATTCAATAATTTCCGACTTACTGGTTAGACGCTCGGTTTGTGTTGCTAACGAGATACACTCTGGCGTTCACTTAAAGATCATAAAAATATAAAATAAAAGATTTATTCCCGGTGTTTGCACAAGCGATGAACGTTATTTGTATTAATAACAGTGCCTGAGGGATATTAATTATTAAAATGTTGGCCAACGTGTGGACAAAGCGACCACTCCTCCGTAGGCATACCTGCACATCTTCTAATTACGCAGCTCTGGTGCTTGCCTATAATTACCTGGTAATGAATCATAGAGGCGGTCCTCGTGCTTCGAGTTCTATAAATAATACTTCTTTACACCGGCCGAAAACAAGTTTCAACGTGTCCTCGATTATCCTATTGTCTTAGAAAACTGTTTTGGCAAAATTATTTTAATTAGAAATGGAATTAAGGAGCGTTTTGTAAATTGGTAGATAAACATCCAGTTGGGAGTATTCCGGTCATCCTCAAGATAGTTCTTCAGGAGATGTTTCCTGCAGTTTGTGTCCTCTTCGGGCAAGTATTGTGATAGTGCAATAAAATGTCTTTTAAGGTTTTGATGAAAATTCCGATGTAAGCGTTTTGACTAAATTTAACAATTATTTCCTCGATATTTTACAAAAGTAAATACACTACAATTCAAAAACCATTAAACATCAGCTGACAGTCTCGCGTTCCCAAACGGGTGACAGTGATAAGTTTAGCCTTGTAGGGTCTGCAATGCGCCACACCCGACTGGCTCTGTATGATCGATAAATATTTTTTGTATTCTGATATTTATTTTCTAAAAAAAAACTGTTTTTTTATAACAATTAAGCACGGCATACTTAAATATTATAGACTGTGACGAGTTGAGTTAACTTTGGTTCTGTATAAAGTATACCTATGTAGAGATCTTAGTAACGAGTTTTACAAAACAGATTTTCGCTAAATGCGTAATCCCACCACGCAGACACACAGACACACAGACACACACACACACACACACACACACACACACACACACACACACACACACACACACACACACACACACACACACACACACACACACACACACACACACACACACACACACACACACACACACACACACACACACACACACACACACACACACACACACACACACACACACACACACACACACACACACACACACACACACACACACACACACACACACACACACACACACACACACACACACACACACACACACACACACACACACACACACACACACACACACACACACACACACACACACACACACACACACACACACACACACACACACACACACACACACACACACACACACACACACACACACACACACACACACACACACACACACACACACACACACACACACACACACACACACACACACACACACACACACACACACACACACACACACACACACACACACACACACACACACACACACACACACACACACACACACACACACACACACACACACACACACACACACACACACACACACACACACACACACACACACACACACACACACACACACACACACACACACACACACACACACACACACACACACACACACACACACACACACACACACACACACACACACACACACACACACACACACACACACACACACACACACACACACACACACACACACACACACACACACACACACACACACACACACACACACACACACACACACACACACACACACACACACACACACACACACACACACACACACACACACACACACACACACACACACACACACACACACACACACACACACACACACACACACACACACACACACACACACACACACACACACACACACACACACACACACACACACACACACACACACACACACACACACACACACACACACACACACACACACACACACACACACACACACACACACACACACACACACACACACACACACACACACACACACACACACACACACACACACACACACACACACACACACACACACACACACACACACACACACACACACACACACACACACACACACACACACACACACACACACACACACACACACACACACACACACACACACACACACACACACACACACACACACACACACACACACACACACACACACACACACACACACACACACACACACACACACACACACACACACACACACACACACACACACACACACACACACACACACACACACACACACACACACACACACACACACACACACACACACACACACACACACACACACACACACACACACACACACACACACACACACACACACACACACACACACACACACACACACACACACACACACACAGACACACACACACACACACACACACACACACACACACACACACACACACACACACACACACACACACACACACACACACACACACACACACACACACACACACACACACACACACACACACACACACACACACACACACACACACACACACACACACACACACACACACACACACACACACACACACACACACACACACACACACACACACACACACACACACACACACACACACACACACACACACACACACACACACACACACACACACACACACACACACACACACACACACACACACACACACACACACACACACACACACACACACACACACACACACACACACACACACACACACACACACACACACACACACACACACACACACACACACACACACACACACACACACACACACACACACACACACACACACACACACACACACACACACACACACACACACACACACACACACACACACACACACACACACACACACACACACACACACACACACACACACACACACACACACACACACACACACACACACACACACACACAGACACACACACACACACACACACACACACACACACACACACACACACACACACACACACACACACACACACACACACACACACACACACACACACACACACACACACACACACACACACAGACACACACACACACACACACACACACACACACACACACACACACACACACACACACACAGATACACACACACACACACACACACACACACACACAATACAAATCATTGTATTGAGGCCTCTAAAGATCATAAAGATGTATTAACGTCTGCGTTTAAAGATGTTACCTGAAAACAATTTTTGAAGCGCATGCACCGTGAAAGGATTAGGTAGGTACAATGATTGCTGGAATGTTTACACGTTCTGTCTCTGCTTACACGGTGCTCCGGTGAATGTGACTGCTATTATTCTACAGGAGCATGCTCAGTGCAGTGAAAGTGAAATGAAGATGAAGATGAGCTTCACCGATGCAAGAGAAAGTCGCATCTTCCACTTACGTCACGCTGTAGCGAAGCATCAGCGTCTGAACACATGTTACTGATCGAACGAGTAACCGATATATCGAAACTGATATCGATCCATGTCCTTTTCAGCTGGCAAATTTACAGGGTACATGTTCGGATTGTTAACAAGGTGATGTTTAAAACTATGCGGCAGAACGTTATCGATAAAACCAAGAAAATCTAACTAAAAAGATTGTTTTCCTTAATTTTTTATTTAAAATTTTGTACACAGATTAGGATTGCACATAAATCAAGTGCGATTAGGAAGATTTGAAACCAGATATCGAGTCTGTAAGTGCAAACATTTTGTCATTCAAGTTTTTTTAACCTGATTTTTTCACCGTAATCAGCGTTAAAATTTGTGGTGCCCCCCCAAGGGGATGTTAGGGTTCGTTTTTGTATTTTCAATGAAATTTCAAATTTAATGTATTAATTCATGCCGATCAACAAACTCGGCAAAATATTTTTTTTATGAAAAATAAGTTTGTTTATGGACAAAATCTATTTTTAAAAATGTCAAAATGGCGGCCAATCCAAATTTTTTTAAATTATAACATTGCGTGAACATTGTTAAAATTGTTTTAACAATTTTTGTAATTTATGTTTATTTCAATGACGATTGTAATTGTGAAATGATATTTCGATAAAAGTGCAACATAAAATTATTTTTGAAACTCGCTTCCATCATGTCGGCGAGACAGCTGCGTGCTGTGGTTATTTAAGAGGATACAGATATTGCCAATACATGCATTCACTATATAGGCGATCTCCTTTTCCGATAATACTGTTCCCCTTTCATCACCCATTTATTCAATAAACTGTAGCTCTAGTTGACTCTATGTGGCAGTGTATTTTAGAACTCCCTTCATATAATTCTGTTACAAAAAAAAAACCAAAAATAACAAACTATTTTCACATACCAAAAAGTAAGAGCTAAAACGTATGTAATTACTTTTATTGATTTTAAAAAGGCCTACGATTCCATTGATAGAGAATCTCTTATATCCGTACTAGAAAAACTAAATTTGGATAAGAAAACAACTAATATCATAAAAGCAACTATAACAAATACAGTTTCGAAAGTTAAATTTATGGGTGAACTATCGAATTCATTTGAAGTAAAAACGGGAGTCAGGCAGGTGGATGGGCTCTCCCCTTTATTGTTTAATTGTGCACTTGAGAAAGTAGTCAGGGAATGGAAGAAAAATATAAAAAGTGGAATAGGATTGGGTTACAAAAAGAGGAATCTCAGAATTAGCTGTATTGCATTTGCAGATGATATGGCCTTATTTGCTGAAACAATGGAGGAAGCAAGGGAGCAGATTCTTGAATTGAAGAAACAAGCAGCTAAAATAGGTCTAAACATATCTTTTGAAAAGACCAAAATCATGACAAGCAACAAATACCCAAATAAATACCTTAAAATCCAAGAACAGAAAATAGAAATTGTAAAAGAGTTAAAATATCTTGGTGAATGGATTAGTTGGAATGCAGATGAAGGCAAGGCAATGGAATCCAGGAAAAACAAACTTGAATTGGCCTTCCAATTGACGAAAGAAACATACAATAAGAAATCCCTTTCATGGGGGTCCAAAATTAAACATTATAAAACAGTGATCAAGCCGGAAGCACTGTACGCAGCAGAAACATTAACCATGAATCGCATAGGCCAGATAGAAAAGCTTGAAATAACGGAAAGGAAAATCTTAAGAAAAATTATAGGAACAAAATTTCAGGATAATAAGGTAGTATATATAAGAAATGAAGCTCTCTATAAGAAAATTGAAAAACTATCAGATACTATGAGAAAAAGGAGAATAAATTTTTACGGCCATCTTCTTAGAATGAACTCTAATAGATTGACGAAACAGGTGTTTGATTTTTTTCATAATCGTAAAACAAAACCGAACTGGTTTAAAGAAATTGAAAAAGACCTAATAGAATTAAAAATTACAGAAAATTCACTGCTTGACCAAACTGCTAAGATAAGTACCAAGGACGAAAGTATAAGATTCCAAGATAAAATCAAAATAAGACCTAAACCTGTCATTTCGGAAGATGAGAGGAAAAGAAGATCGGAAAGAATGAAGAGCTACTGGGAACAAAGAAAAGTACAGCGCGCAAGAAATGATTGATTCAGCGTACCCCAAAGAGGGTGAAACGAAAAGAAGAAGAAACTACATAATTTTCGTCACCAAATTAAATTCATCGATAATAATAACAGATGAGACCATGATTTTACCTTCAATTTTTCCCTCAACGACCTCAAACTCACAAGTGGGTTTCTCACATTTTCCAACCAGTTTATACCCAGAAGTACGAGTAGGTCCAAGTACATTAAAGTTAAGTGGAAGAGATGGCGTTAACGTTCTCAATTCGCCTTAAAAAATGGCGATAAATCAAGTACGCTTAGGAAGAGTTTAAACCCGATATCAAACAATATGCAACGTGCTTGCTGCAAACAGCGACAGATAAGGCTTTTTAACACTGACGTTATCAAATTCAGTTATTTCCCCAAGCAACCGCAAAATATTGCAGAAAATCAGCCGAGTTTCTCAAAATTGGTACGCCAGATTTCGATGACAACAAAGCTTTTACATTAAACTTGCCGCTGCCAAACTTTCCTTATAAAACAGAAAGAAAATATACATTACTCTACTTTTAAAAATACTAAATGCTTATGATAAGTGACTAAAAGAATAATTGTCTCTCGCTGACGTGATAGAAGCAACTTTCTACACTCAGACGAGCCCTGTCATTATTGTATAAAAACTAGACCCGGGATTTTGAAATGATCTACGATTCTGATTTCTGATTTCTAGAACTGTTTTTATATGGTTGTCAGCAATCAGCGGTCGCATTTTGGTCAAACTTGGTACAAATAATTATTTTGGCTTCATATCTCAGAAAAATCCGTCGAACCATTTAAAAATGGAGCATTCAATTAACCAGCAAAAAATCATATCTTAATCATGTTGCCCAATTTTGAAAAATTCACCATGTCACCGTTAAAATGTGTACAAGTCATTAGTTTATTTTTGTTTTTTATTAGTTTATTTTTTTAATATTTTTTACATTTAAATATAAATGAAATTGTGTTTTTTAAGATGTATATTTACCCTAGAATCGGACCAGGACTTTGAAGAAACTTTTATTAATTTAAGGTTAAGTTAAGTTAGGTTAGGTTTAGATTAAGTTAGGTTAGGTAGGGTTAGATTGGGTTAGGTTATGTATTATAGATCTTTATTAACTGAAAGACCTTATATGAAAACGGCTGGAAACAAGCCGAAAACAAAAGTGTAGCTCGTGTCCAGTAAAAAATAAAAATCATTTTCCTGAGATGAAATGATAACGTAAGTTAACTATTAAACTCACTTGCTTATTGCTTTGTTATCACTAATTACGTTTAGGCATTGTTTTATTGTTTTAGAGTTTTAACGCTCCTATTTGTGGTCGCCATACTGATATTAAAAACGTCAAAACAACTTTAACTGATTACTTTATGTAGTTTGAGATTCATTGTTGGTATTTCACTTTGAAGTTTGCTAAAAGGAATGAAATACGAGTGTCCAATTCGAGGCAACAAAGCTTTGCAAACCATTACACTCGGCGCTGCTGTCAAACTTAAGTGGCGAAAATAATTTGTAATAAAACAGAACGAAAATTTATGATAACACAGTAACCTAGTTCTGAATATACGAGGTGTGTTCAGAAAGTAACGAGAATTTTTAAATTTCGCGGGCTTGGAGAGTCCGATTGTCAAACATTTTTTTTATTTTGTTGGCACTTTAAGTATGATAACACTTTCAGCTGTTTTCATTGTTGACTATGTCTGTGACAGCCACTGAGGTTAGGCTTGTTTTTATGAGCTCGGAGATTTTCGTTTGATAAAAGAAATGGATCAAAGAATTTGTATCAAATATTGCGTAAAAAATGGAATAAAGTGTAACAAAGTGTGTGAAATGTTAACAAAGGCCTATGGTGAGTCTGCTATGAGTAAAGCAAAAGTGTACGAGTGGTATAAGCGTTTCCAAGAAGGCCGTGAAGACGTTGAAGATGACGAACGCCCAGCACATTAACAACCGATGAAAACGAGGAAAAAGTGAAAGAAATGGTTATGAACAATCGTCGAATCACAATTAGAGAGGTCGCTGATGATGTTGGCATATCGACTGGATCATGTTATGACATTGTTTCCAATGTTTTGTGTATGAAACGCGTTTCAGCAAAATTCGTTCCAAAATTGTTGAATTTTGAACAAAAACAGCGGCGAATGGAAGTTGCTCAGGAGTCACCAAATGAAGTCAACGATCATGCAGAATTACTGAAACGTATTATAACAGGTGACGAAACATGGGTTTACGGATATGACGTCGAAACTAAGGCTCAATCATCCCAGTGAAGGCATTCTGGTTCTCCAAGACCGAAAAAGGCTCGACAAGTGCGGTCGAACGTGAAGGATATGCTCACTGTGTTCTTCGATATCAACGTCTTAGTGCATCATGAATTCCTGCCACCAGGTGAAACGGTCAATAAGGAGTACTACCTACAAGTTCAACGCCGTTTGCGTGAAGCGATCCGAAAAAAGCGCCCGGATCTGTGGAAAAACAGTTCATGGCTTTTGCACCAGCTCACACTTCATTGCATCTTCGTGAATTTTTGGCCAAAAACAGTACTGTAACGATGCCCCAGCCTCCATATTCGCCAGACATGGCTCCGTGTGACTTTTTCCTATTTCCAAAAATAAAGAAAACCTTAAAGGGCCGTCGTTTTACAGCTGTAGATGACATTAAAAGCGCATCGCTGAAGGAATTAAAGGCTATCTGAAAGATCGAGTTTGAGAAGTATTTCGAGGATTGGAAGAAGCGCTGGCACAAGTGCATAATCTCCAATGGAGACTATTTTGAAGGCGACAACATCAATGTAGAAGAATAAATAAATATTTCGTTCAAAAAATTAAAATTCTCATTACTTTCTGAACAAACCTCGTATGCAAGTCTTTTAGATAACTGACTGTAAAGAAATAGTCGCTGCAAGCAGGGCTCACGTTGACGTGATGGAAGCAAGTTTCCAACAATGTGTTTGTATCTTACATTTCATTGAAAATCTTCGCCGTCTTAATCAACATAAGAAACTGCATTTATTAGCATTATACATTTTTAAATAACATCGACATTTTATTGTGCTAATTTGTGCACTTATTGCGATAGTGAGACCAGATTTTTGAAAAATATGTAACAAAAAATTTTGGTTTTTAATGATTTGAAATAGTCGCCATTTTTGAAAAGTTAAAATGGATTCCCTAAAAACTATATATATACAGGGTGGGGTAGTCAACCGCCCGATTCTAAGTATTAAAAAAAACACACACAGAAACAGTTTTTTAGTCATATATTGCAACAAATCTTAAGAACATAAATGGAAATTTTAATTCAAACAGAAAAAAAATGTTTATTTTTTGAAAATGACTCCAGTAAGGTGGTGACCACCATTTTGAACACAATGTCTAAGTCTCATACTGAAATTCTCACTGACACGTCTTAGCATCGCCGGTGTTATCGCACGAACTTCTTGTTCAATCCGAACTTTCAAATCCTGTACCGTTGTTGGACGAGTCTCAAAAACCTTCGACTTGATATGTCCCCATAGAAAGTAATCGCAAGAGCTCAGATCGGGCGATCGTGGGGGCCATTGAATATCTCCATTCCTACCGATCAAGCGGTTCGGAAAAATGTTTCTCAGAAGGTCCATTGACGCTCTGGCTGTACGACTGGTTGCTCCATCATGTTGGAAGTAAGTGTTTTCATTCACAGGAAATCGTCGAAGTTCTGGAATGAGAAAGCGATGCTAAGACGTGTCAGTGAGAATTTCAGTATGAGACTTAGACATTGTGTTCAAAATGGTGGTCACCACCTTACTGGAGTCATATTCAAAAAATTAACTTTTTTTTCTGTTTGAATTAAAATTTCCATTTATTTTCTTAAGATTTGTTGCAATATATGACTAAAAACTGTTTCTGTGTGTGTGTTTTTAATACTTAGGATCGTGCGGTTTGACTGCCCCACCCTATATATATATATATATATATATATATATATATATATATATATATATATATATATATACAGAAATTTTGTTTAGAAACTTCTGTAGAAACTTCTTTAGAAATTCTGTTCTAAAACTACAGAAAATCTGCATATTTCTAAAAATCGGTTTATCAGTTTTGTATATGAGGGAAAACTGGACAAACTCAAATGCTTTTGCGAAATTTTAAATATAAGAAATTAACGTTTCAGGAGTACAACGGAAAGTGTACCTATCGGGTTTTTTCGGTTTACATAAAAATGAGTATTTAAAAACAAGCATTATATATATATATATATATATATATTATTATTATTATTATATTATTATAATAATTATATATATATATATATATATATATATATATATATATATATATATATATATATATATATAATTCAGTAGCAAATTGGCTATGGATTGCTTTGGATTAA
>CM040189.1:4026959-4049459 GCA_022606455.1 Callitettix versicolor | reverse complement strand
GTTACCTAGACTACCGTTTCCAATGTTATGGTTTTTAAACATAGGTAGTTTCGTACATTCCGCTATTAGACCTTAATATTTAGATTTAAAAGATTTCTATCTTTTACTTCTACTTGTTTTTTTTTGAATTTTTTTTTTTTTTTTTAACGTCTGACTATTGTGCACACTTGGGCTAATGCAGACGATGGGATGATTTATAGCGTATGAAAATGCCAAGCCCTGGCCGGGAATCGAACCCGGGTCCTCGGGGTGAAAGCCTATTACGCTATCAACTAGGCCACCGAGGCGGCTAGCGAGGGCTGTAACAAGTCGTCCATATAAGATTATTTCAGCTGTTCTCCCCTAAAGCACGTAATCACACGTTCATCCCCGACACCATTGTCAGTGGCTACCTGCTTCTTCCTGACCTGTTAACCATTCCCTAATTTTAACGTAGGATAACTTTTTATATCCCAACTGAGAGATTTAGGTTTACAATTCATTACTTCTGTTCAGGGAATGCTGGGGCAGATAGACTTGTCTCCCGGCCGGGACCAAGACACGGCATGTAGGACGTGATAGAGATCGCTGAACACGAGTTTCACGCTGTAAATTACGTATCTAATCCGCCAGATTATATCTGTATGAATACAGTCCCACGCAGCGCGCATGCGTTTAACCTAATTTCACGAGAAAAGTATCCAGCCGACTTAATCGCTGGTATGTAATGACTTAGAACTAGGAGAAACTATCGTACATTGTAAGTCGATGAAAGAAATATTTCGCTTAGCTTGTGATAATTCACTAGGCCACACTTGTTGGTGGTTGAATGTTAACATAGTGACAGCCAAATACGGAGCGGAACTGTTTTTAATTTGTGTGTCTACAAGCAAAACGTAACTGAGCGAAGTCACTGGACGCACTTACATTAATTTTTTTTTTTTTTTTTTTGTTAGCCGCCTCGGTGGCCTAGTTGATAGCGTACTGGGCTTTCACCCCGAGGACCCGGGTTCGATTCCTGGCCAGGGCTTAGCATTTTCATACGCTATAAGTCATCCCATCGTCTGAATTAGCCCAAGTGTGCACAATAGTCGGACGTTAAAAAAAAAATCTAGGCGGTTTTACTGATTTTGAGATGTTTGAGCTCATCTCTCACTTCGTCTAAGCAGGTTGGGTGGGAGCGAAAAAAAAAAAAAAAAAAAAAAAAAAAAAAAAAAAAAAAAAAAAAAAAAAAAAACCCTAGCTATTTGCAGAACCTAATGAAATAAATCTTTAAAATCAAAAACCCTTGGGGGCTTGTAGAAGTAAAAACTAGAAAATGAAAGAATAAGGGTTGCACATAATCGCGTAGAATCTACCAGTCTTGAACCATTACAGTCTCCGCGATAGAAGGAAAAACAAACTCTGCAAAACGTGCAGATGTAACCTGAAGGGTGAGAACTGGGGTTGCACTCAATTCTATATTGAGTTTCGTGGTTTTGCGACAGTGTAAATATAGAGCGGCGAACATTTGCAAGGCCTAACAAACAATAAGGGCTCTTTAGCCACCTCGGTGGCCTAGTTGATAGCGTACTAGACTTTCACCCCGATGACCCGGGTTCGATTCCTAGCCAGAGCTTGACATTTTCATACGCTATAAATCATAACATCGTCTGCATTAGCCCAAGTGTGCACAATAGTCGGACTTTAAACACAAAACAAATCTATGCGGTTTTACTGATTTTGAGATGTTCGAGCTCATCTCTCCCTTCTTCTACGCAGGTTGGGTGGGAGTGCCCAGCAACCAGACGATCTGCTGTGATTCACTGCTGGTGCACTGTACAGAATTGAGTGCAACCCCAGTTCTCACTCTTCAGGTCTACAACTGCACGTTTTGCAGAGTTTGTTTTTCCTTCTTTCGCGAAGACTGTAATGGTTGAAGACTGGTAACTTCTACACGATTATGTGCAACCCTTTTTCTAGTTTTTACTTCTATAAGTCCCCGTGGGTTTTTGTTTTTAGCGATTTATTTCATTAGGTTCAACAAATAGCTAGGGTAATTAATTTTTTTTTTTTTAACGTCCGACTATTGTGCACACTTGGGCTAATGCAGACGATGTTATGATTTACAGCGTATGAAAATGCCAAGCCTAGACCGGGAATCGAATCCGGGTCCCCGGGGTGAATTTTTTTTTTTTTTTTTTTTTTTTTTTTTGTGTTTAACGTCCGACTATTGTGCACACTTGGGCTAATGCAAACGATCGCCGGGGTGAAAGCCCCTCAGCCATGAAGCCGTTGGCGTATGATGGTCCATATTTCTGGCTTGTGATAAATGTGCGTCAGAAGCTTCAGCCTTATTGATACAGTTTCTTGTTCAGGGCAGCATTATTCCGTTTCCACCCTGCACCACGTGAAGGCTGCATAAGTTCGCCCTTGAGCACACGTCTCCCATCCAACAAGACTTTAAAAATGTACACGCTACAAGATCATTTTACAGGCTCTTCATAGAGCATGAATGAAGAGTTAAACTGTCCCAAGAGTACTAGAGGGTTCCTGCATTTCTGAAAACCTCTTTGTAATATGAAAAACTGTATGTTCGTCACTGCCTGAACATTGGCTCTCTAACTCTGTCAATAGCTTATGACACAAATCTTTCTAACTTAAAAAAAATTAACTTTTTTAAGTAGAAAAAATGAAAATATCGTTCAATTAGATACGTTTTCTGAATTTCAGTGAAATGTCTGCCAAATTTAGACAGATTTAAATGTTATTTGCGCTGATAAAATCATATTAAAAAAAATCTTTAGAAAAATAGTCATGATTTTAAGATTTGAAGTGGCAGCCATTTTGAAACTGTTGACAGAGTTTTATTGAGTAACGAAGTTTAGATGCAGTTACAAAAATTAAATACGTGCCCAGTTTGAATGCAATCGGACCATAATGGCGAAAGTAAGATTGTTGCCACTCGTATATTACAACGTAAGTATCGGAGCTCATTTAAAACTCTCAGGTTCTTGGTCTACCATGCTGTTGCTAGAAAAAATAGTTCTAATTTTTTTGGAAATTCATTACTGTCTTGCCAGCGAAACAGCTGCGTGCGGCATTATTTATGATTTCTTTTTTAAGTTTATATTTGTTTATTACAAATGTTTCATGGTTTTGAGATAGTGTAAATATACAGCGGCGAACGTTTGCAAGGCCTAACAAACAATAAGGGCTCTTTAGCCGCCTCGGTGGCCTAGTTGATAGCGTACTAGGCTTTCACCCCGAGGACCCGGATTCGATTCCCGGCCAGGGCTTGGCATTTTCATACGCTATAAATTATCCCATCGTCTGCATTAGCCCAAGTGTGCACAATAGTCGGACGTTAAACACAAAAAAAGGGCTCAACAAAGAATACTGCTTAAAAATATTTCAAAATTAGAGATGACTAAAAAAACTAGCAATTAATAAATTTACCCCTAATTTTCTCCGCCGAACTTCTTCCGCCCTAAGGCCGCATAGCACAGTTTGAACCGATAATTACGCGATAATTTTGATCGTTAAACCCTGACTTATACGTGCCGTGTTAATTGCTATATTTTTAAAAACTGGAATGATTTGTGAAATTCCAGATCTGTCAGGGGCCGCAGCACCTGAGGAAGGACCTCACAGATAATTGGTGGGTGAGTGACGTGGTCTGTGCTTAACTATGCCTTGAATACAGGGTATTTCTAAAGTTTGGGTTAATTGTTGATTTATGTGAACTATGGGTTTGTAATTAAAGTGATGCTCCCACGCTAGCCTGTCCATCCGCCTTGCGGTACAATTACAGCTGTTTTGCATCTTAAATAAGGCGGGAAACAGCTGTCGTGAAAGTAACTGGAACCTTGGCGACGTCTATTGGTTACTTTCATAGGTACAGTGTGTGTAAAAGGGAAACCCGGGTTTAAGATTGTTTTAATTCCACAGATATGGTCTTTGTCTGCCACGTATGCATTATTTGATTACTTTGTACTTGAAAATGTAAACTGATTTTAGTGAACAGAAGAATTACGTTTCGATTTGATTTAAATGTACTGATATAAACATCATTTTATGTACAGATAATTGAATAAGAAAATTGTTTTTTTTATCTTCTTTACCGCTACTCTGTAAAGAGAAAGTATTCCAATCGATTTAAAAAATTGTTGGTCAGAGTTTCGTTTTTTTTCTTTTCGTTTCACCCTCTTTGGGGTACGCTGAATTAATCATTTCTTGCGCGCTGTACTTTTCTTTGTTCCCAGTAGCTCTACATTCTTTCTGATCTTCTTTTCCTCTCCTCTTCTGAAATGATAGGTTTAGGTTTAATTTTGGTTTTTATCTTGGAATCTTATTCTTTCGTCCTTGGTACTTATCTTAGCAGTTTGGTCAAGCAGTGAATTTTCTGTAATTTTTAATTCTATTAGGTCTTTTTCAATTTCTTTAAACCAGTTCGATTTTGTTTTACGATTATGGAAAAAATCAAACACTTGTTTCGTTAATCTATTAGAATTCATTCTAAGAAGATGGCCGTAAAAATTTATTCTCCTTTTTCTCATAGTATCTGACAGTTTTTCAATTTTCTTGTAGAGAGCTTCATTTCTTATATATACTAACTTATTATCCTGAAATTTTGTTCCTATAATTTTTCTTAAGATTTTCCTTTCCGAGATTTTTTTAAAGATTTTTTCCTTAAGATTTTTTTAAAGAGTTTTGTTTATAATACAAATTTTCACGTTACATGAAAAGATAGAGAGATAAATATTTTTCTCGAGTTGAAAATGAACATTTTGCACACGAATTACACATACAATAGGCCTACAGTATGTTCTTACAGTAGCTTTAAAGTACTAATTCAACAATAAAAATTTACAAGTTTGAGGTTATGTTATTCAAACTTCTTAAAATATAGATTTAACATTGACGTTACTCGGTAACTTTAAACAAACAAGATGTTGCCAACTGAAATACAGAGAACAAAAAAATTACCGTCAGATCTAATATTCACGGACGTGTAATTTAATTATTATGTACAATGTTTGCGCAAACTTATTTATTTTTCACGCGTTTTTTAAACAAAAGTTTTACTTTATTAACGAAATATACTCGGAAAGATATTTCACATGAAAATATTTTAAATAAGATTCGTCTTACTTGTGCAAATAATTCGTGTTGTTAAATTTTAATATTTTATTTTGTTGCCCGTGAGGCGTGAGGGAAAGGAAACAGTAAACAAAGTAAAGGTGAAATTCTTTTTATGTTCTTCTTTTCTGCTAGGATTATTAAAACTGTGTTCAGTATAATGATCTGCCTTCCCTAGCTTTGTCAATTCTACTTTCGTTGACGCGTTTCGGAGAACCTCTATCTTCAAAAACTATATCTATACTCTCTTTTCTGCTAGGATTATTATCACTGTGTTCAGTATAATTATCTGCCTTCCCTAGCTTCGTCAATTCTACTTTCGTTGACACGTTTCGGAGAAACTCCATCTTCAAAAACTATATCTATACTCTCTTTTCTGCTAGGATTATTATCACTGTGTTCAGGATAATGATCTGCCTTCCCTAGCTTCGTCAATTCTACTTTCGTTGACGCGTTTCGGAGAAACTCCATCTTCAAAAACTATATCTATACTCTCTTTTCTGCTAGGATTATTATCACTGTGTTCAGTATAATGATCTGCTTTCCCTAGCTTCGTCAATTCTACTTTCTTTGACGCGTTTCGGAGAAACTCCATCTTCAAAAACTATATCTATACTCTCTTTTCCTTACGTTCGACCGCATTTTTCGAGCCTTTTCGGTCTTGGCGAGCCAGAATGCCTCCACTGGGATGATTGAGCCTTACTTTCGACGTCACATCCGTAAACCTATGTTTCGTCACCTGTTATAGTACGTTTCTGTAATTCTGCATCGTTGTTGACTTCATTTAGTGACTCCTGAGCAACTTCCATTCGCCACTTTTTTTGTTCAAAATTCAACAATTTTGGAACGAATTTTGCTGCCACACGTCTCATACACAAAACATTGGAAACAATGTCATGGCATGATTCAATCGATAGGCCAACATCATCAGTGACCTCTCTAATTGTGATTCGGCGATTGTTCATAACCATTTCTTTCACTTTTTCCACGTTTCCATCGGTTCCAGGGCGTTCGTCATCTTCAACGTCTTCACGCTTTCTTGGAAACGCTTATACCACTCGTAAACTCTTGCTTTACTCATAGCATACTCACCATAAGCCTTTGTTAACATTTCACACACTTTGTTACACTTTATTCCATTTTTTATGCAAAATTTGATACAAATTCTTTGATCCATTTCTTTTAACAAACGAGAATTGCCGAGCTCATAAAAACACGTCTAACCTTAGCGGCTGTCACAGACACGGTCAATAATGAAAACAGCTGAATGTTTAATCATACTTCATCGGCATGTATACCAACATAATAAAAAAAAGTTTTTGACAATCGGACTCACCAAGCCCGTGAAATTAAGAAATTCTCGTTACTTTCTGAACACACCTCGTATATTGGCAGGAACATTTATTTTATTTTTTCAATTAGCTTCTAGACTGGAATTTTCCGTGGGATTATGTATAAACCACAAAATTATGGAATCTTCAAGAATGTTAGTGTTATTTATCTACCACACCTTGATGTTATTGGTGTATTCAAAAAATATAAGTGGTTACTTGGATTCCGAAACTATAATCTTTAAGATAAACGAATCATCAGATTTCTTGACTGATATGAATACATTAATGCCGTAAACAATATTACGTACAACTTTAATAAGGAAAATGAATTAGTGGAATTTCGTTGATAATTGATTTTTAATCATAACGCCTTCAATATTCAAATTAGACTACCCGCATTAACTTTTGTTCTGTAACAATGGATTTAATCTGCTTATATCTTGCATTTAGTCATTTGTTTAGTTTGTTAAATTTAGAATAATTTTATTGGGAAATGAGAAAGTGGAACCCAACTGGGAGGCCAACATCAAGGACCTTTAATAAGCGTTAACGTATTAATTTTAAAGACTCAGATAAATTGGAAAGAATTTTACCAGTAAACTTCCATTTGGTGGAAATAGGAAATGATTAGGCACATTTTTTTGTGCAAAAATTAATAAAAATAAATTGATCTTATTTTTTCTTGTTGTAATTTAATGCGTTCATTTTTATAATTTGTTTACGCTGTACGTAGCGAAATTTTATTGTTTTTTAAAGGCCTTAATTAAATTTTCTTGAAAATATTAATCCAGTTCTGGACAGATGCGTTCATTTCAAACTGGCATGGATTTTGTAATTGTTTGTGTAAATCAAAATAATGTTTTCAGCAAATCCGGGAGGAAGACGAAAGTGACAATACTTGGAAAAAAGAAGCCCACAGGTAAAATTGCCACAACTCCAATATAGGTTAGTTAATAGGCCTACATGTGTGTTTCTAGAGCTGATTGGAGGTGGGCGTTTCTGCTATTTTTACAAAACGTCAACAAACTGTTTGTTGAGGAAAAAAGCTGCTTTTTAAAACAGTCGGAAAAAAACAGGTTTAGAAAACTGAAACTCAAAGTTGTATTAGCAGCTAAAACGTAAAGCACGTACGTTCAGTTTTCTAAGACTACTTTTTCATTCCCACTGCCACCATGCATGTCCTTAACTGTTTTTGGGTATAAAGCATTTGGAAAAGAATAAAAATAATCTTACAAGTGTAGTAATAATTAAATTACATTCTCAAAACGTAATAATTATGTAAGCCATTTTATGTACAAAATTCAATGAATTTCTAATAGAAGCATTCTTTTTTTTACTTAAAAATTAAATAGTCCATTGCATATTTACCAAAATGCAAACGATTTAGAATATTTTTAGTCGATTAAAAAATATTGATGATTGATAATAAATATAAAAAATATGTTTAAAAAAAATTAGGCTCTGTATCTACAAAATGTGAGAGGTTGTTACTACAACTCGCAACAAAATAGAGATAAACGTTGACATTGACCAAACAGTTCTTACTTCACTACAAGCAACAAGCAACTTTGGAATAAAGGGAAAAAGCATAAAAGCAAGTAGAATAAAAGCAGTTAGCAGGAAAACAGTTTTAGCGCTTGCGGCAACGTTCGAATAGAACAGTCCGTTCCTTGTTTAACAAATCATAAACCAGTCCAAATCGAACTGCTTGTTTCCGTTTGAAAAAGCAGTTTGTTTGTCGTTTATAGAAAATCAGTTTTTTTAACAGTTTGGTGTTTTCTGCCGCACCACTAGAGCTGATGCACGTGAACCCTTGAAATGTCCGTCTTTACTTGAGTTAGCGTTTCGGGTTTTGCCAAACTATTTAAGGGAGGGAACATTGCACAGAATTCCTTCCCCGTAATTTAATTATTTGAAAGAATTAAATTAAGCTCTTAAGTTATATCAAAATAACAGATATATTTGTGGAAAAAATTGCAGACATTTTGAATATGTACAAATTTATAATTAAAGATACTTTATGATAATTAAATGAAACGAGATTTACGCTTAAAGTTTTAAGATAAAAAACTCTAAAAGTGGAAATTATTACTGTCGATTCAGACATGTTATATATTTGTTGTATGTAAAAACATCATTTTGCATTTTAACACAGACCTAGACATCTAGCAATATGTTCTAATTTTAGATTTTATATTTTACGTTAAACACGTGAGAACAAGAGCTGATCCACACTCTTGTAATGTCTTCTATTGTTTCTTCATTCACAAATGATTGCAGTTGTCCGAATAAGTAGCAACAATAACATAAATATTCCTTCATTAAGTAATAATTTTAAAAACGGTTTATTGGAAATATTTGTTTTGTGTCTGAAAAGTAGATTTAAAAAGAGATATTTAAAAAAATTGCTTAAAAAAAGCAGTAATTGGGACTGTCGGCAGAAGCGTTAGCTTCTTTATATATATATATATATATATATATATATATATATATAATTATTATTATTATTATTTGCGTATAGACCCTGTTGGATCACGCAAAGCACTCCGACTCATGTCTTGTTCCTTCTAATCCTCCACACCTCCCTCATCCTGTCCCCATGGATCCTCTTCCGCTCCTCCGTCCATTTTACCCTTGCTCTCTTTGGGATTTCATTCTCTGGGACCTTCCAACCGAGCATCTTTCTCCTGTATGCGCGCCTGTCTTCAACGTCTGTTGAGTCTATTTCTGCGTCATGTAGGTCTATTCTGACTTGTGCGATCCACGACGTTGTTGATTTGACACCTTGTATATACTTAAGGATTCTGTTGGCAAGTCTCGTTGTTGGGAGTCTACTGATGTGTCCATAGAACCGAAGACTCCTTCTTCTGATATCTGCTGCCAGGTTCGATATCTTCTCTGTGGTCTTCCGGGAGTGCAACCTGTATCCATCTATATATATATATATATATATATATATATATATATATATATATATATCGTCTCGAGAATATAAGAAAAATAAAATCGAACTCACGTGTTATATACCATTGAACTCTTGCTGCTGGCAATATACACAATGTAAACATCATAACATGCACGCACGACGAGAATATGAAAAGTGGAGAGAAAGAGAGGGAAAAGAAAGAAATAGAGAGAAGCAAGCACTTTGTATGTACATACACTCACAAAACATACATACGAGCGCGACCAACTCAGTCGGAACCAGCAGACGAAAGAAAGGAGAAGAGCTGAGAACTGGAGGGGTTCTGTGTAATACTTCCCCTCCTCGCGTTACTTACGCTTCGTAAGCCTACTCGATGAAACCGAAAAACTGCATGGTGACAAATACAAAGTGCACAATGCGGGGTAAGAATCTAGCGCTTCAGAAACTTTACGGCGTTGGACCACGCGCATTAGGACTGAATACAATATTGAGATACCGTTGAATCGCTGTTTCCTTATAAATTTGTATGCAATTATTCTCTTAGTTTCTTGTCTTTCTTGATAATCTGTTAATATTCCAGAAACACTGGTAGCCGCTTCGGTGGCTTAGTCGATAGCGTACTGGGCTTTCATCCCGAAAACCCGGGTTCGATTCCCGGCCAGGACTTGGCATTTTCATGCGCTATAAATCATCCCATCGTCTGCATTAGGCCAAGTGTGCATAATAGTCGGACGTTAAACACCAAAAAAAAGAAACACTGGTACGATTTTTTATTTTTATTTCTCTTAATTTCGACCCGTGAACTCTGCCCACATCATTTAAGCTTCCATCCGATCTCTTTTTGGAACTTTTATCCATTTTTTTAACTTTCTAAAATCGATACAGACCCTCTTCACAACGTGAAATTACTTTTATAACCAAAAATTTACACAAACACGAGCTGCGCCAGTTTGGATATTATCACATAAAATCTGTAATGTAACTATTGTATGTAATTCTTCTTTCATCCGGATCACCCACTTTGGGGTACGCCAAATCAATTACTCTGATGTGCGTTAGCTGCCCTCCGCTGTATCCAATACTGCATCATTCTATCCGAGGCTGCCTTCCTTCTTTCATCCGAGACTGCCCCGCCCCTTTTAGATGTTGGTTTTTCTTGGAACCTTAGGTTTTCATTATGTAAAAGTTTTCGCAGTTTAAGTACATCGTCAATCATCTCATCTGATATCGCCAGCTCAGTTAAGTCCTCCTGGACCTGCCTGAACGAATTACTCTTCGTTTTCCGATCTCTGAAGAAAGCAAAGATCCGCCTAGTAAGTCTACTGCTGTTCATCCTACTAATATGGCCATAAAAACTAAGTCGTCTTTTCCTCATCCTATCTGAGAGTCTCTCAATTTTGAGATACAGGTTTTTATTAGAAATCAACTTTACGTCATTAATATGTATGTATAATATAGTTATTTACATATTTACATATAAATTATTATTACAAAAATTTATAAATAATAATATTTCACTTATTTTATTCATTCTAACCTTTTAATTCTTATAATTTTATTTAATATTTATTTATTCCATTCACTTTTTCGGTAGTCAAATTAAGTAGTTTATCTATGGTCAAGTCGCTTGATTTTATAATACATATTGTCATTGACTGATCAGCTGTTTCAACCATCAGCTGTTCCATAAATCTTAAGTTAATTACTGACATTCTGTGACAAAATTAAAATTTGTTTGTTTGGAGTTTCTGGCCGATATTTTGCATTTCTGGTTGTAAGAATATGCACAGCGCCGCTGCCTTTATGATGAATTTCAAAAATGACTCATCAGAAACCCTACGGAACTGGGCGGGTTTTATTCAGCCAATGTCCGGACTAATAACAGCGCTACCAATTGTCTCCCGTCTAAGACAAATGAAGCGGCGAGTTCGAACTCATCAGCGCTTTGTTAAACAATGGAGTTGTCAAAGTAACAAGCCGGCGCGGGCTGCAATAATTGGATTTTCGAAGAATGAACTGTCAGCCGAGGTAATGAGACAAGTAATTTTCCTCCGATGTCAAAATAAACCCCGGTTATTAGTCAAACCCGAGCTAATTAACAGCTGATTGTAGCGCCGTAGTTTTATAGGACAGTGTAGTTTTTTTTCTTAAAAAAATGCTGTTCGGCAGTTTGTAAGAAATCGAGAATTCTAATTTTATTGCTTCGTTTGTCTGTAATACAACTCTATTTTCTAATGATGGGTGGGAAGTTTTAATATTCTAATCGCTATTTGGGAACGCAAGGAATATTTATCGCTCGTATTAAAACTAGATTTTAAGAGTTATATTTAAAAAATCTGTTTCCTGGTCTCCCTGAGTTAAATTTTATACCCAAGGAATATTTCTCGCTCGTTTTTAAATTCGATTTTGAGATTATAGGCTAATAAAAAATAAATCCGTTTCCTGGTCCCCTGAGTTAGATATCCGTTTATGCCAAAGTAATCTTAAAAAATCAGCTTAACCTTAAAACCAGCTTTAAAAAGTTTAAGAAAATTTACTTCAAATGTAATCGAACTAAAACGAAAAAAATCCTTTCTATAAAAAAACAAACAAAAAAGAACTAAAACCATCCTTAAAAATCCTGTTTAACAGCTGTAGACAGGAAGCGGCAGAAATACCAATTTCTTAAAATTTTCAAGCCGCCTCGGTGGCCTAGTTGATAGCGTACTGGGCTTTCACCCCGAGGACCCGGATTCGATTCGCGGCCAGGACTTGGCATTTTTATACGCTATAAATCATCCCATCGTCTGCATTAGCCCAAGTGTGCACAATAGTCGGACGTTTAAACACAAAAAAAAATCTTAAAATTTTCCTAATCAGTCAATTTTGTTTCGCGGTATAACTTATACGTTCCGATTTTCGTCTGGTTAAAAAAAAATTGTTCAAGATATATTGCATAATTAATTTTAGTCAAGTTTTTAATCAAATCGGAATAAATTACAGATTGTAATTTTATATTGCACTGAAAACACGGAAATAAACCCTGAACCCAGACAGATTCATTTTTATTATTTTCAAATGGTTTTGAAAAACGCTCTTGAATCATGATTTTAACGCGTATCACCACGTTGAAAAACATATTTCCAAAAAGTGTATTTTTTAAGATTTGAAACGACATTCGTTTTGGAATTTTTGAACTTGTACCAAGCTGGTAAAAAAATCGATTTTAGCGCCAAGTTAATCACTAATGAAATCGGAGCATAAATTGTGAATAAGAGACTGCTAATAAATGCATTCTCATTGCGTTAATTGCTCTCTCTCTCTCTCTCTCTCTCTCTCTCTCTCTCTCTCTCTCACACACACACACACACACACACACACACACACACACATACATGATGACACACATATGATTGTGTGTGTATGTGTGCTGCCTCGGTGGCCTATTTGATAGCATACTGGCTTTTACCCCGACACGCTACATCATCCCATATTATATATATATATATATATATATATATATATGTGTGTGTGTGTGTGTGTGTGTGTGTGTGTGTGTGTGTGAGAGAGAGAGAGAGAGAGAGAGAGAGAGAGAGAGAGAGAGAGAGAGAGAGAGAGAGAGAGAGAGCGCGAGTTTGAACCTATGTTTATTCAAACTTTCCATCTAATTTTGATGTGGGAAATCACGCCCTGAATTCTTGAAACCTTTTTTCTAAACACCCTGTTTACAGTAAATTAAATTCCACTAGATAACATTCTAAAAATTGACGAGTTCATGACGTAAACATTCGCATCTTACCATGAATATATAACCAAACGTAATTTATAGAGTATGAACCATAAGATACTGTGGACATTAAATATAAACGTACTAGAATGATAACCCTTGTGAGAGCTTTGTGAGCGCTCGCTACTGGTGGCATCTTGCGGCAATTACAGTTATGTTTATAATAGTAGTCTTTTTCTTCACACGTCTCAACCTCGGTTATTGTAGCTTGAAGCGTTCCTAGCGGCAGGTAGACCAATTACTTGGACTTTAGCCACTGACATCGAGCACCTTTTTTATGATTGTGGCTGTACTAGGCTGTAGCGTATGACTAGCAATTCGCCTTTTTTAAGGTAACAATCATTTGTAGCCTACTTCAAAGAAGGCTAAAGTCACACAATCTAGTTGTCTCAGTTAATGTGCTACAGGACCTCGTTAAGTATTTTTTTGTTTTTGTTTTTTTTTTTTGAGTTTAACGTCCGACTATTGTGCACACTTGGGCTAATGCAGACGATAGGGATGATTTTATAAAGCGTATGAAAATGCCAAGCCCTGGCCGGGAATCGAACCCGGGTCCTCGGGGTGAAAGCCTAGTACGCTATCCACTAGACCACCGAGGCGGCGACCTCGTTAAGTATTTTTAGGTTGACATATTTCGAGATTTATCCCAACTATATTACATAAGTCATACAATAACTACAATTTATTGTACAATACAATGTATAGAACGTATACCAACGTGTTGCTTATGTCAAAGAATGCAATGCGGGTTGCCGCACAGTAAACCTCAGGCGCAGCCATTCATCAGACGCGACCACTAAACTCACAAAGAATAATAAAACCATTCTGGTCGACATGACAGTGTGTGGCCTCAAGGTCATGACACAATCAAGTGCCGGCACTTTAAACACTGTTATTAAACCACATTGTTCCGGAGCTGGTTAATGGGGTATTGTCACTTTTTGTTTTCTATTTTTAAAATATAATCTAGGTTGTGCTTATGCAACATTTGTGAATGCAATCGAAACCGTGGAAATATTAACAGAGACTATACAGCGGATTTAGGTAACATTAAAACAAATAATTTTGTATGATTATTAAATTCAAATGTTAGTGGGGTGACTGTTTTCTTATACTTGGTTAAAAAGATTAGCCTCGTCACTAAGTAAAATATTTTCGTTGGTATAATTTGTTGATCGCTTAAAAAAACTGTTTACAGCAAAGGTTGTCTACAGTGTGGATGTACGGTAGTTACGTCATAGTACAGAAAGAATAAGTACTAAGAGAAAGCCATATTAAATAAAATAATAAAGTAGGTAAAGCTTTGCAGTGCCACCGCTAGACTGAGCCACTGTAGCAAGACTTCAAGCAATGTTGCCAAGTCACCTACTGTCCATATCTAGCGGAACTATTAGGAGAGGAGAGTCGCATGTAGCAGTTTTCAACATCGCTGCAACAAATCAGTTTTTGAAGTACACTGCACGAACTTCTGTTTTAAATCTGAATTATGAACCCAATTAACAAACCCAATTGTGGGTGAGCCATTCAGTTTTCTGTTTGATCCAGTCATTAGATGGGAAAATACAGGAAAAAATATAAATGCTTCTTTCTCAATCGTTCTGTTCGTTAAACAGACAGTCAATGTACGTGTTAAGTATTGCCACTGGTTTTTGTTTTTGTTTTTTTTGTGTTTAACGTCCGACTATTGTGCACACTTGGGCTAATGCAGACGATGGGATGATTTATAGCGTATGAAAATGCCAAGCCCTGGCCGGGAATCGAAGGTCTTCGGGGTGAAAGCCTAGTACGCTACCAACTAGGCCACCGAGGCGGCTCAATAATGCCGCTGTTACAGTACGGTTACAGAGCTGATTTCTTCAGATTTCCAAAGTCCCGCGTCAGGTACCGTGGCTAAATGTGACCAATTATACAGTCGCGTCCCGCGTCGGCCCGGGCCTAATACCGCACAGTGCCCGCTGCACTTGGTGTGTGTAATGGGCCAATTTATTTCTCATCACAGCGTCTCCGAGCGACCGCAATCATTCCGATAATTTTATCTCACATTACGGTAAGTTTTTGGTCAATTGCGAGATTCCGCGGGCGAGAGAGTCGGAGTGCCAGGGTGGAAAACGTAACAGTAAAATGCGCTTTTTTACAATGGAAGATCTAGTTCGAAGAACAGTAAACCTCGCAGTAAAACATATATACTATTTCTCGAGTCAAGATCCCTTTTTCCCAGCATATACTATTCGATTTTTTTTTGTTTTTAACGTCCGACTATTGTGCACACTTGGGCTAATGCAGACGATGGGATGATTTATAGCGTATGAAAATGCCAAGCTCAGGCCGGGAATCGAACCCGGGTCCTCGGGGTGAAAGCCCAGTACGCCATCAACTAGGCCACTGTACTAACAGGCATAAATGAGGAATCTTTAGAAAGATTTTTGTAACCGGCTTCTTTTTTTGTGTGTGTTTAACGTCCGACTATTGTGCACACTTGGGCTAATGCAGACGGTGGGATGATTTATAGCGTATGAAAATGCCAAGCCCTGGGCGGGAATCGAACCCGGGTCCTCGGGATGAAAGCCCAGTACGCTATCAACTAGGCCACTGTACTAACAAGCATAAATGAGGTATCTTTAGAAAGATTTTTGTAACCGGCTTCTTTTTTTTGTGTGTGTTTAACGTCCGACTATTGTGCACACTTGGGCTAATGCAGACGGTGGGATGATTTATAGCGTATGAAAATGCCAAGCTCTGGCCGGGAATCGAACCCGGGTCCTCGGGGTGAAAGCCTAGTACGCTATCAACTAGGCCACTGTACTAACAGGCATAAATGTGGTATCTTTAGAAAGATTTTTGTAACCGGCTTCTTTTTTTGTGTGTGTTTAACGTCCGATTATTGTGCACACTTGGGCTAATGCAGACGGTGGGATGATTTATAGCGTATGAAAATGCCAAGCTCTGGCCGGGAATCGAACCCGGGTCCTCGGGGTGAAAGCCCAGTACGCTATCAACTAGGCCACTGTACTAACAGGCATAAATGAGGTATCTTTAGAAAGATTTTTGTAACCGGCTTCTTTTTTTGTGTGTGTTTAACGTTCGACTGTTGTGCACAATTGGGCTAATGCAGACGGTGGGATGATTTATAGCGTATGAAAATGCCAAGCCCTGGCCGGGAATCGAACCCGGGTCCTCGGGGTGAAAGCCTAGTACGCTATCAACTAGGCCACTGTACTAACAGGCATAAATGAGGTATCTTTAGAAAGATTTTTGTAACCGGCTTCTTTTTTTGTGTGTGTTTAACGTCCGATTATTTTGCACACTTGGGCTAATGCAGACGGTGGGATGATTTATAGCGTATGAAAATGCCAAGCCCTGGCCGGGAATCGAACCCGGGTCCTCGGGGTGAAAGCCCAGTACGCTATCAACTAGGCCACTGTACTAACAGGCATAAATGAGGTATCTTTAGAAAGATTTTTGTAACCGGCTTCTTTTTTGTGTGTGTTTAACGTTCGACTGTTGTGCACAATTGGGCTAATGCAGACGGTGGGATGATTTATAGCGTATGAAAATGCCAAGCCCTGGCCGGGAATCGAACCCGGGTCCTCGGGGTGAAAGCCCAGTACGCTATCAACTAGGCCACTGTACTAACAGGCATAAATGAGGTATCTTTAGAAAGATTTTTGTAACCGGCTTCTTTTTTTGTGTGTGTTTAACGTCCGACTATTGTGCACACTTGGGCTAATGCAAACGATGTGATGATTTATAGCGTATGAAAATGCCAAGCCCTGGCCGGGAATCGAACCCGGGTCTTCGGGGTGAAAGTACGCTATCAACTAGGCCACCGAGGCGGCTCAATAATGCCGCTGTTACAGTACTCTGTTACAGAGCTGATTTCTTCAGATTTCCAAAGTCCCGCGTCAGGTACCGTGGCTAAATGTGACCAATTATACAGTCGCGTCCCACGTCGGCCCGGGCCTAATACCGCACAGTGCCCGCTGCACTTGGTGTGTGTAATGGGCCAATTTATTTCTCATCACAGCGTCTCCCAGCGACCGCAATCATTCCGATAATTTTATCTCGCATTACGGTAAGTTTTTGGTCAATTGCGAGATTCCGCGGTGCGAGAGAGTCGGAGTGCCAGGGTAGAAAACGTAACAGTGAAATACGCTTTTTTGCAATGGAAGATCTAGTTCGAAGAACAATAAACCTCGCAGTATAACATATATACTATTTCTCGAGTCAAGATCCCTTTTTCTCAGCATATAACATACGATTTTTTTAATATTTTTTTTTAACGTCCGACTATTGTGCACACTTGGGCTAATGCACAATAGCCCCAAGATGGGATGATTGATACCGTATGAAAATGCCAAGCTCAGGCCGGGAATCGAACCCGGGTCCTCGGGGTGAAAGCCCAGTACGCCATCAACTAGGCCACTGTACTAACAGGCATAAATGAGGAATCTTTAGAAAGATTTTTGTAACCGGCTTCTTTTTTTGTGTGTGTTTAACGTCCGACTATTGTGCACACTTGGGCTAATGCAGACGGTGGGATGATTTATAGCGTATGAAAATGCCAAGCCCTGGGCGGGAATCGAACCCGGGTCCTCGGGATGAAAGCCCAGTACGCTATCAACTAGGCCACTGTACTAACAAGCATAAATGAGGTATCTTTAGAAAGATTTTTGTAACCGGCTTCTTTTTTTGTGTGTGTTTAACGTCCGACTATTGTGCACACTTGGGCTAATGCAGACGGTGGGATGATTTATAGCGTATGAAAATGCCAAGCCCTGGCCGGGAATCGAACCCGGGTCCTCGGGGTGAAAGCCCAGTACGCTATCAACTAGGCCACTGTACTAACAGGCATAAATGAGGTATCTTTAGAAAGATTTTTGTAACCGGCTTCTTTTTTGTGTGTGTTTAACGTCCGACTATTGTGCACACTTGGGCTAATGCAGACGGTGGGATGATTTATAGCGTATGAAAATGCCAAGCTCTGGCCGGGAATCGAACCCGGGTCCTCGGGGTGAAAGCCCAGTACGCTATCAACTAGGCCACTGTACTAACAGGCATAAATGAGGTATCTTTAGAAAGATTTTTGTAACCGGCTTCTTTTTTGTGTGTGTTTAACGTTCGACTGTTGTGCACAATTGGGCTAATGCAGACGGTGGGATGATTTATAGCGTATGAAAATGCCAAGCCCTGGCCGGGAATCGAACCCGGGTCCTCGGGGTGAAAGCCCAGTACGCTATCAACTAGGCCACTGTACTAACAGGCATAAATGAGGTATCTTTAGAAAGATTTTTGTAACCGGCTTCTTTTTTGTGTGTGTTTAACGTTCGACTGTTGTGCACAATTGGGCTAATGCAGACGGTGGGATGATTTATAGCGTATGAAAATGCCAAGCTCTGGCCGGGAATCGAACCCGGGTCCTCGGGGTGAAAGCCCAGTACGCTATCAACTAGGCCACTGTACTAACAGGCATAAATGAGGTATCTTTAGAAAGATTTTTGTAACCGGCTTCTTTTTTTTGTGTGTGTTTAACGTTCGACTGTTGTGCACAATTGGGCTAATGCAGACGGTGGGATGATTTATAGCGTATGAAAATGCCAAGCCCTGGCCGGGAATCGAACCCGGGTCCTCGGGGTGAAAGCCCAGTACGCTATCAACTAGGCCACTGTACTAACAGGCATAAATGAGGTATCTTTAGAAAGATTTTTGTAACCGGCTTTTTTTTTTTGTGTGTGTTTAACGTCCGATTATTTTGCACACTTGGGCTAATGCAGACGGTGGGATGATTTATAGCGTATGAAAATGCCAAGCTCTGGCCGGGAATCGAACCCGGGTCCTCGGGGTGAAAGCCCAGTACGCTATCAACTAGGCCACTGTACTAACAGGCATAAATGAGGTATCTTTAGAAAGATTTTTGTAACCGGCTTCTTTTTTTGTGTGTGTTTAACGTTCGACTGTTGTGCACAATTGGGCTAATGCAGACGGTGGGATGATTTATAGCGTATGAAAATGCCAAGCCCTGGCCGGGAATCGAACCCGGGTCCTCGGGGTGAAAGCCCAGTACGCTATCAACTAGGCCACTATACTATTCGAGCAGCCATAAATGAGGTATCTTTAGAAAGATTTTTGTAACCGGTTTCTGACATTGCAAAACAATTTTGAACTAAAATTTACTGTTTGTGGAAAATGTTAACATAAACAGATACTTTTAACTGACATAAGAAAACGGGATCGTAGATGCGCATGCGCGGCATCACAAAGACAATATTTTGTATATTTTACGAAGCTAATTTATTAATCACGAATAGACAATCCCACTACAAATTTTTGTTTGCTTAGAACAATTTCAATATTTACTTAAAAGTCATTAAACTTATAGGTTATGTGACCCTACTGACAGTCAGCTATCCCTACCACAAGCTACCAGTCGTACAAGCATTTTGAATACCAAACACATGTTTTGGACACAGTTTTTACAGAATTATATTTGTGATTTCTCTTTCCATCGTGCATTTATCTATTTTTTTAAGGCGATTTTAAGGTGTTTGTTAATTTTTTTTTATTCTAAGGCGAAAAGCACATTGAGGCTATTATCGCGCTAAATGTAAGTGTGAGTGTAAAGTGTTAAAGTCGTAAGTGTATTGTTGTAAGTATAAGTGTGTGTTAGACTCGGATACCGCGAGGGACGTCTAAATCCTTTCAATAGGTGCAGCTAGTCAACATCCCCTGCGGGGGAGTGTTCGTTATTATTATTATTATTATTATTATTTTATTTTTATTCTAAGGCGGAAAGCACATTGAGGCTATTATCGCCTCCGTAAATAAGTGTTAGAGTAAAGTGTTAAAGTCGTAAGTGTAGTGTTGTAAGTGTAAGTGTCTGTTAGACTCGGGTACCGCGAGGGACGTCTAATCCTCTCAATAGGTGCAGCTAATCTGCACCCCCTGCGGGGACATTAGGCCTATCTATTATTAATACGAACAGCATAAAATACAAAGTACAATTAAAACGTCAAAAATAGTTAAAGGTTATCAAGCATGTCACAAGCATGTCATTTCAATTGACCATAAGACAGGTACCCATTAAAATTGCGTTTGCTATCACTATGAACAAGTCGCAGGGACAAACACTTCAAAGAGCAGGATTGTATTTACCAAATGCCGTCTTTACTCACGGACAATTGTATGTAGCCTTTTCAAGGGTAACTAAATCAACATGTTTGTATCCATTAAAGAAAACTAAATAGAAAAATTACAAGAAGATTACATTCTTACATGGAATGTCGTTTACAACTAGGTATTGTAATGCGCTGTAAAAATTGATGTTGAAAAACAATTATCTGTATTGAATTTTTTTTGTTATTTTATGATGAAAAGCACATTAAGGCTATTATCGCCTCCCTAAATGTAAGTGTGAGTGTAAAGTGTTAAAGTCGTAAGTATAGTGTTATAAGTGTAAGTGTGTGTTAGACTCGAGTATCGAGAGGGACGTCTAAATCCTCTCAATAGGTGCAGCTAGTCTGCACTCCCCTGCGGGGGTATTGAAATGTATGACTACAATGACTCATGAATTTGTGATTATTTTAAGCCGATAGTTTTTCGATTTGTTATTTAAACATTTGTGTCCTTCCTTCCAATTATCGACCTCATAGCACGAAATGTCGCACGGCCTCCTGGTTATTTATTAATATAAGACCGAGCTCATATCTTTTTCTACGCTCTATGAAAAAGGCCTACGAATATTACTCCGAAAAACAGTATTACTTTTAAATTTTGTAAAGACAGAATTTGAAATTGAAATATTATATGTGTGAGATAAGTCATCGTGGGAGAAGACGGTCCTGGATGTCCTGGAAAAGAAAGAGGAAGTAACCACAACGACCGTGAGAAATAGGAGTCGGTGGAGAAGGCAGCTGCAGAGCCACCTAGATTTTATTTTTGTATCCACTGCCACCGAGAGGCAAACGATACTGGGTTACTGTTTCTTTGATTATGAGAATTTATTCATGAGATCCCGATAAAAATTGTGCAAATTTCTTAATTTTAAATTGAATGAACGTTGCGTTATTCGACTTTAAGCAACTCGCTAAAGCTTTTTCTCATTTGTTATGTGTGTGTGTGTGTGTGTGTGTGTGTGTGTGTGTGTGTGTGTGTGTGTGTGTGTGTGTGTGTGTGTGTGTGTGTGTGTGTGTGTGTGTGTGTGTGTGTGTGTGTGTGTGTGTGTGTGTGTGTGTGTGTGTGTGTGTGTGTGTGTGTGTGTGTGTGAGAGAGAGAGAGAGAGAGAGAGAGAGAGAGAGTGTCTGTGTGTGTATGTGTGTGTGTGTGTGTGTGTGTGTGTGTGTGTGTGTGTGTGTGTGTGTGTGAGAGAGAGAGAGAGAGAGAATGTGTGTGTGTGTGTGTGTGTGTGTGTGTGTGTGTGTGTGTGTGTGTGTGTGTGTGTGTGTGTGTGTGTGTGTGTGTGTGTGTGTGTGTGTGTGTGTGTGTGTGTGTGTGTGTGTGTGTGTGTGTGTGTGTGTGTGTGTGTGTGTGTGTGTGTGTGTGTGTGTGTGTGTGTGTGTGTGTGTGTGTGTGTGTGTGTGTGTGGGTGGGTGGGTGGGTGGGTGTGTGCTTGCGTGCGTGCGTGCGCGTGTGTGTGTGTGTGTGTGTGAGAGAGAGAGAGAGAAAGAGTGTTATTTGACTTTTGTCTTAGTTCAAAAACCACTACTACGATTTGGTTTAAATTTTAAAAATAATCTTTTTTAATCTACTCACGAAGTTTTTTTTAAAAGAAATTATTGATAAAGCTTTACAGGGTTAGCAAACATAAAAGATATTTTAAAACATTTGTTTTCAATATTGGCAAACACATTTTTTTAACATTGGCCAAATTGTTGATCTTTACGGATCAAATAGATCGATATCTCTGAAAAGAATTAGAAAAAAAGAAGGGAATTAGTGGAAATCCATGAGGACCGATTAGTTAAAACAATACTGTAATAAATGAAGTATCAGAAGTAATGTTAGTGAACAAAATTTGAATGAGGCTGAAGTAGTTTAAAGTTTAAAAAATCGGGAAAACAAGAAGCTCCGACCGGTGTTACTGCACTTATGTTCTTCGATTTTTTTTTTTTTTTTTAAATGTGTTCATTCTGGCTTGATTTATGAAGAAAATATGCTTCTTTAGTGGTTAAAATTGGAAAATAGTAAGTCAAGATAGTTTTGAGAATCGGTTCTCTCAGAGTAAAAAAATAAATAAATAAGTACACCTCACGGGCGTTTGATTTACGAAGAGTCAAAAAGGGTTTTGACGTAACGTTCGTTTATTTGTTTAATACGTAATTTTGTGAGATATATACTTCCATATCGCACTTTGAACTTGCACAAAGCTGCGGTCTTGTGTG
>CM040189.1:4019459-4021959 GCA_022606455.1 Callitettix versicolor | reverse complement strand
GGGAAACCGATCTGCGCACACTTCACAATGCAAAATATAAATCAAATCTCGATCCATCAAAGCTGAAACTTTCATTGTAATACTCCAATAAAACTGTTTAATTTGAAAACCATAAACGCATGGGCGGAGTAGAAACATCTACTTCGTGTAGTTTGGAACAGTGATGCCGTAAAAAGATATTTACGCCTGCGGCAACAATGCACTGCGCCAAATAGAATATAGTCCTACTGCGCATATGTTCTGCGCAGTCGTAAAGTGCAAACCTACTTTTATGTTTGGACTTCATGAGCAATAAAGCTGAGATGATGCTTTCCTCGAGGCTGTACTGAAGACACTTTAGTCGAAGGTTTCGTGTAATCCTTGTTTTATTGGTTAAGGACACGACTTGAGGTAGCCAAGGCATTTCTGTACTTTTAAAGGAATACGTAGTAGAATCCCGATTACGCGCAGGATCCCCAAAAAATATTTTTTATTTACAAATATACTTTTTTCAAAAATCGTGAGAACAAATTATCGCTATAATTAGCCTGTTTCTTAAATATAGAAAAAAAAATCATCTAATTATTTCACGCAGGCTTACTACAGTACTGTACGAGGTGTGTTCAGAAAGTAACGAGAATTTTAATTTTTTGAACAAAATATTTATTTATTCTTCTACATTGATGTTGTCGCCTTCAAAATAGTCCCCATTGGAGATTATACACTTGTGCCAGCGCTTCTTCCAATCCTCGAAACACTTCTCAAACTCGATCTTTGAGATAGCCTTTAGTTCTTTCAGCGATGCGCTTTTAATGTCATCTACGGCTGTAAAACGACGGCCCTTTAAGATTCTCTTTATTTTCGGAAATAGGAAAAAGTCACACGGAGCCATGTCTGGCGAATATGGAGGCTGGGGCATCGTTACAGTACTGTTTTTGGCCAAAAAATTACGAACAAGCGATGAAGTGTGAGCTGGTGCATTATCGTGGTGCAAAAGCCATGAATTTTTTTTCCACAGATCCGGGCGTTTTTTTCGGATTGCTTCACGCAAACGGCGTTGAACTTGTAGGCTGTACTCCTTATTGACAGTTTCACCTGGTGGCAGGAATTCATGACGCACTATGCCATTAATATCGAAGAACACAGTGAGCATAACCTTCACGTTCGACCGCACTTGTCGAGCCTTTTTCGGTCTTGGTGAGCCAGAATGCCTCCATTGGGATGATTGAGCCTTAGTTTCGACGTCATATCCGTAAAGCCATGTTTCGTCACCTGTTATAATACGTTTCAGTAATTCTGCATCGTCGTTGACTTCATTTAGTGACTCCTGAGCAACTTCCATTCGCCGCTGTTTTTGTTCAAAATTCAACAATTTTGGAACGAATTTTGCTGCCACGCGTTTCATACACAAAACATTGGAAACAATGTCATGACATGATCCAATCGATATGCCAACATCATCAGCGACCTCTCTAATTGTGGATCGGCGATTGTTCATAACCATTTCTTTCACTTTTCCACGTTTTCATCGGTTGTTGATGTGCTGGGGCGTCCAGGGCGTTCGTCATCTTCATCGTCTTCACGGCCTTCTTGGAAACGCTTATACCACTCGTAAACTCTTGCTTTACTTATAGCAGACTCACCATAGGCCTTTGTTAACATTTCACACACTTTGTTACACAAAATTTGATACAAATTCTTTGATCCATTTGTTTTAACAAACGAAAATCGCCGAGCTCTTAAAAATGTCTAACCTTAGTGGCTGTCACAAAGTCAACAATGAAAACAGCTGAAAGTTTTATCATACTTCAAGGGCATGTATACCAACATAATAAAAAAAATGTTTGACAATCTGACTCTTCAAGCCCGCGAAATTTAAAAATTCTCGTTACTTTCTGAACACACCTCGTACTTCTACCGGGAGATTCTCATAGTTTCTTTCTTAGATATGTATCTATCTACGTCCTATATTATATGTTTATTTTTGTAGTGAGACGATAAGCAAATAAAATAAATTATGTAATCAATATAGGATTTAACATCCGCACACAATTAAAGCATCAGAGGATAACGACAAACACAACAAGTAAAATCCAAAGTTAAACGTCAACTTGTTTTATTACTGTGACTTGTCTTTCCATACTACATCGTAGAAAGGTTTATACTTTATGATGAAAGGAGTGCAACAAATAAAATCCAAAGTGTTGTAAGCTAAACATCAACTTAAAGTTCGATTTCAAACATTTTGATGTGTTTATTGCACAGATATGAGTGTGAAGGTCATTCAGCGGTAAAGTACATATACTGCAATCCCAAGGTTACATATTAAAGCAAGCTATGGTTGATCGGCAACTCGATCTGTGGGAAAACATTATCTTTCGCAACTTGTTTAATATTAAAAGGTTGTAAGCAGAAGCTCTGCCTGATTATGCAGCCTACCGTGCTCATTAAGAAACCATAAACGCGGTGTAATTATACCTGGCTGCATAATCACTGGTATTCTCGTAAAAACGACGATAAA
>CM040189.1:3996959-4014459 GCA_022606455.1 Callitettix versicolor | reverse complement strand
TATATATATATATATATATATATATATATACAGAATGATTCAAAACAAACTACACGTCAATCTTTCGAAAGTTGATCCTAAATCTAATAATGTAAAACATATTTATGTAAAAATTTATCCGAAAACATTTTATATTCCCTTTGCCGCCATTTTGCTTTTGCAGCGATATGTTTTACATCTTCGAACGGTTCGATCAATAAAATTAAACTTAGCATGCTTCTTTACCTGATAAAGTCTTAAATTTGAAAATCAACCAACTTTATAACTACATTTTAAAACAGAAATATATGAATAACGGCACAATTATTGACAAATGTCGGAATGTCTTTTTGCAGTCCTTTTAATTTATTTTTTTTATTACTACACCAGCCGTCGGACTGCACCCCAGCACACAGTGAACACAATGATAAAGAAAAATTACTAGATGGGGCACGCCTCAGTTGTAATTAATTAAAAAAAAAAAAAAAAAAAAAAAAATATATATATATATATATATATATATATATATATATATATATATATATATACACACACACACACACACACACATAAATATATATATATATATATATATATATATATATATATATATATATATATATATATATATACGGCAGGTGGTGCAGACTAACTGCACCCTATTGAGAGGATTTAGACATCCCTTGCGGTCCCCGAGTCTAACACACACTGACGACTTTAACACTTTACTCTCACACTTACATTTAGGGAAACGATAATAGCCTCAATGTGCTTTTCGCCTTAAAACATATATATATATATATATATATATATATATATATATATATACACACACACACACACACACACACACACATAAACTTTTCATTTAAATATCTCATTGTTATTTGTGTTGTGTTGTGGTAAAAAATATACGAACTGACATCCTTTGAAAATTAATTCATTCCTCCATTTAAAAATTGCAATACATAATGCTGGTAAAACATCAAAATGAGAAAAGACCACAGAAAGTCATCAACTTAAAAAGAAATATACGTTTATTTTCAAAATGTGCGGCAGGAAAATATTGTTTCGAACGGGCTTTTGGTTACAACTATTAAGGTCCAAAATTATTTTATTCACATAATATGAAGGTGACATTTTTTTGTGTGTGTTTAACGTCCGACTATTGTGCACACGTGGGCTAAGGCAAACGATGGGATGATTTATAGCGTATGAAAATGCCAAGTCCTGGCCGGGAATCGAACCCGGTTCTTCGGGGTGACTGTGCAATCAATTTGAGATACTGTGTTAACTATTTTTTTAATAACTTAATTTTTGGAATAAAAATTTGTGAAAAATCAAAATTTAGTGACGTGGAATAATTATTACTTAGTAATTAAAAATAAATTATTTTAAAGAAAATTTAGTAGTAAATTATACACGAAACGCTAAAGTTTTTTTGCCAACAAATGTCAAATATCATAACAACTGTTTCCCGTTATAAGAGCGCAAAACGAACAAGCCCGCTACTATACAATTAAAAACCACATTGGACAACGCTAAACCAAACAAATGTTTTGTACAGTCCCTATTAATATGCTGATATGTTTTCACCACTCTTTTCTTTAAGTAGGTCTTCACACAACTCACCATAGCTTCCCACACGTTAATATTTGCATACAGTGATAGTTTCTCTTGCGTTCTTAAATATTTTATGAATTAGTTTCAAAATTTCAGGTGAAAGCACGTCATCGTACAACATGGCTAACAAGGTGAAAGCTAGTTAGTGACGGACGAAATGAGCGCGTGCGTGTGTGCTCGTGTGTGCATCTTCATGTAGACACGCCTTTATGTAACGTTTATGTAACAGTACACGGTCAATTAACACGATGTTCTACAGCGAGCATAACAGGTTAATGATGATTAGATTGGGATCGAAACGTCCGGTTGTCAATTGCATTGTATTGCGGTCAACATGGCGGTTGCTTGTTTCGAACGTGAGTTATGACTATTAGGGGTAGTAGCTGTGAATGGTTAGTGTAAACCTAGTGCACAAACTTTCTCAAATTCAATTATTAATTTATTTAAAAATAGATTAAACAACAAATATCATCGTTAGTGTAGGAATAGGCTTTAAAAAATCGGACGATAGAGATAATTTTTTTGTAATTTTTCCAAAATTAGATAAATTTTGACATTTCTCAAAAATTTACGATTAGAGAGCTAGCAGTGAAAATTTTAAACCAAAAGCCTTGAAAATTAACAGTGTTTATTTTGTATTACTTTAAAACGGTAATTTTCTTACCTCAATGTGCAAAAGTACTTCAGTTATATTATGAATGTTTATATGGCCAATATTTGAGCGAAATTCGATTTTTCTAGTTTCTAAAAATCAAGAATTTTGGAAGATACAGATCCATGAGTTTTTTTTCTTTTTATATACAGGTTTTAACAGAGCTTAATTTTATTGAAATTATTAGAGCCGATTTTGAGAAAACCTGTGTCTGTACATGTTTTTTTTTTTTTTTGAAAATGACAATAGATTGTCGAACATTTTAAATAGGAAAGCCACCAAATTTGCAATATAAGAAAGTTACACCGGGCGGCCACCAAATGCAGAGCACAGTCGAGCGGAGCGAAATGAAGATGAACGACTACCGGAAGCGAATGTATTTAAAAATGCATTTTTATCTTTTAAATCTAAATATTAAGGTCTAATAGAGGAATGTACGAAACTACTGTGTTTAAAAACCATAACATTGGCAACGGTAGTCTAGGTAACGAGAAATAATAAATTTGGAGGCGTGGTCAGTATAGTGGAAGGGAAGTCAACTTCAAACCGAATCTAGACGAGTCGAAGCTACGAGGTGCAGAGCCCAGTGACGCCCAGCTCCGTTACGTTTTCAGTGGCCGTACTTATAGGTTATGTTTTGAATGTGCAGTCCGCTCGCTCAGCGCATCTCCGCATTCGGTGGCCTAATTGATAGCTTACTGGGCTTACACCCCGAGGATCCGGGTTCGGTTCTCGACCAGGGCTTGGCATTTTCATACTCTATAAATCATGCCATCGTCTGCATTAGCCCAAGTGTGCACAATAGTCGGACGTTAAACACAAAAAAACAAAAAATATCGGTGGCCACCCAATCTTACCCTTTTCTTTACGTTTTTAATAAGAATAATGACGGACTACGAGAATTCAGTGATAAGAGAGCTTAAAAGAGCTCAAGGCTGTATGATTCTTTTAGCATTTTTGAATATTTACATGCTCCTAGCTCTTGAATTTTCGTGGAAACTACCCTAATCTACGTTTTAGTGTTTAATACAATTACCCGATAATATGTATATCTTATGTTATTTTCCACTGTGTTCGATTATTTGGAAACGAGACTAAGTGCACTTTAGATTAAATTTGAGCCGCCTCTGTGGCCTAGTTGATAGCATACTGGGCTTTCACCCCGAGGACCCGGGTTCGATTCCTGGCCAGGGCTTGGCATTTTCATACGCTATAAATAGTCCCATCGTCTGCATTAGCCCAAGTGTGCACAATAGTCGGACGTTAAACACCAAAAAAAAAGATTAAATTTGTTTTCTCCAAAACTATTAATCCTATTAAATCGTAAAATAGTTCTTTTTGTAAAAATTGATAATTTGATAGTCAATTAAATATAATAAATAAATAATTTTTTCTGGTACTAAGTTAACTTACCATTATGTTTTTGTTTTTTTTGTGTTTAACGTCCGACTATTGTGCACACTTGGGCTAATGCAGACGATGGGATGATTTATAGCGTATGAAAATGCCAAGCCCTGGCCGGGAATCTGAACCCGGGTCCTCGGGGTGTAAGCCCAGTACGCTATCAACTAGGCCACCGAGGCGGCTACTTACCATTATGTTGATTAATAACTCAGCACTATTATTTTTGAAAGTGTTTGAGCTTAAACGTACAAAAAAAAAACAATTAGCAATTTTAAACAAGATTTATTTTTGAAATTTGAAGGGGGTGTAAAAAGGGAGTGAGAAACGGACCCTAAAGTAATGTTGTGTTTGGTGTTCCGTTAAAGTTGTTACTGACAAGATTTATGCACATTACTGCTTACGTCTATAAAATCTAATTTTTAATTTACAGAATCAATGGCAACAAAACTTTGCCAGAAATTTTGTAAATCAGGTTACATGTAATTTAATTGGGATGCTAGTGGATGCCCGTGTGAAATGTTCGTTTTTAATTTAATGGATTTCAAAATTGGAAATTTAATGGATTGTTGAAAAAGTTGAATATTTTCTATTATCTTTAAAAATTGAAAACTGAAATATATAAATTCAAGAATACAAGAAGCTTGTTGTCGGATTTTCTTTAATACTGCAACGAACAAGTAAAGTAGAAACACGTTGTTTACTGATTAATGTGCCTACGAGCCCTTGATGTGTTCTTTTAGCACATTCAGGATGGATTTATTACTTAAAGTTTTAAACAAACCAGAGGTCGGCTTAAGTACAATATCGATGGCAAAGTCTATTCATGGAACTTCCATCAGCAAATCTGCCGAAAGCTCATTAGAGAGATATGTGAGAAGTGAGAAAATAAATCTTGTTTTAAGCATGACTGAAACTACGGCGATTATGCTAATAACGCGCATGCAATGACCTTGATGCATAATCACGTGTCTCGTTTCGATAAGTCATCTTCAGGGCCGGTGAGCTGTGCACAATCCTACGGCATTTTCTTTGGAAGTGGGATCAGCGTTGTTTTTCGGAGTTGCCCCGCATTATGTGAGAAAGTTTGAGCAGTGTTCCACGAACAGTTTGCACTTGAACTTTCAAACGAAAATTCATGTAAGATGTGTGGATTTGTTTCGGTCTGGTATAATACGATATGCCACCCCCCCACGTGCATCCCTTCGCTTGCATCCCTTGACAAAAGCGGCAACGTTTATTTGCCTAAATTAATTTCGGATTTACATGACACAGAATATTAGGTTTTACTATTGTAATTTGTAATATTTTTGTATAAGCTTATGTCAAAATATTTGTATAATTAAATAGATTATTTAACAATAATACGAATAGATTATTTGTATTATTTAACAACAATTTTAAAAAAATAATTTATAAATTCTAGAAAAAAAATTTCGAATTATTAAAAAAAACAGAAACACGTTATTTTATTTTTTATATATTCATTGTATATATATATATATATATATATATATATATATATATATATATATATAATATTGTGTGAAAAAATGAATATATTTATATCTATATATATATTCTATATATATATATATATATATATATATATATATATATATATATATATATGTGTGTGTGTGTGTGTGTGTGTGTGTGTGTGTGTGTGTGTATCCCATCGTCTCAAGTCTCAATACTCTCTCTCTCTCTCTCTCTCTCTTTATATATATATATATATATATATCTATATATATATGTGTATATATATCTATATATATATATATATATATATATATATATATATATATATATATATATATATATATATATATGTGTGTGTGTGTGTGTGTGTGTGTGTGTGTGTGTGTGTGTGTGTGTGTGTGTGTGTGTGTGTGTGTGTGTGTGTGTGTGTGTGTGTGTGTGTGTGTGTGTATGTGTCAATCCATCGTCTCTCGTCTCAATACTCTCTCTCTCTCTCTCTCTCTCTCTCTCTATATATATATATATATATATATATATATATATATATATATATGTGTGTGTGTGTGTGAGTGAGAGAGAGAGAGAGAGAGAGAGAGAGAGAGAGACAGAGACAGACAGACAGACAGAGAGAGAGAGAGAGAGAGAGAGAGAGAGAGAGAGAGAGAGAGACCACGCATGGGGTGCAGACTAGCTGCACATATTGAGAGGATTTAGACTTCCCTCACGGTACCCGAGTCTAACATTCACTTACACTTACAACACTACACTTACGACTTTAACACTTTACACTCACACTTACATTTAGGGACGCGATAATAGCCTTAATGTGCAGTCGAATATAACGACGTACGAGTCGCGTGTGTAGCTTGGCCAAGCCGAATTTCATGATGAATATTTTAAACGTGTAATTGTGCTCAGTGTTTGTGATGTATATTTTAATGTTTTGTTTGACTTTGTGACGACCTCGACAGAGGGATTTAACATTTTGTATAACGGCCTGAAGATGAAACGATAGTTTCGAAACCGCGGTAGCTTTTATGAGGTGAGTGGATAGACCACTGACGGGAAGAATAGGTCATAATCCTAATCATTTGAATATGTGGTCCAGTGGTTATGTCCTATAGGTAAATGTGAATTAGATTTTATAATAATACACATTAGAACTTAGAATATTAAAATGCTACCTATTAATTAGTATTTTGGGTTAGTTTTGCTGTTTTATGTTTAGGCGTTGAAAAATGTAATTATTTTTTGTGAAATGAATATAGCGCTTCTTGGAAGCAACAATCTCTAAGTTTGCACATTAATGGTGCACGAGTCTGAATCACACTTGACCGATTTCCACCAAACACCGATTGTCTTCGTTATAAATAGTTTAAATAACCTATTCTTGCTGGTAACGACGGGAAAACACGTCAGATCAAGTCAGCTGAGTGACAATTTATCACGGAATCCCAGCAAAGCCTTCGACGAAGACTCAATTAATCGGCGTCATCTCACGCTGAAGGCCTTGCTTTCGATACGAAGCTTCGAAATGAAAGTGAACGAGTTGAGGATGGCAGCGATCGAGGCCGAATTGCAAAACGCGCGAAGATGGAATCGTGCATGTTAATGATAGAACAGGTAGATGTAATGTAGGAAACCTACGCGATTTGTATAGTGGGACAGCTATCTGTCTGGATGACAACGCTCGTGTCGGAGCATCTTCGGTGAAAGTCTTGCGAAGACAGGTGTGTATCCATTGCTTGTATAAACACAACCAGGGTAATGTCCGCGGAAGAAGGCGAATTTTAGAGTTAGTCCATCTCGCTTTACCTCTCCACCTCTCACTCACCTTCCAGTAATATAACTGCATCACTTCCTGCCACGGGAACACACCTTTCTATACCCTGGGCAGAGTTTTACTCCTTGGTTATACAGTATATAGTAACTTCTATGATATAACTAGATTATATAATACATCGACAGTTAATTATCGAACTAACGATTATTAATGGATTGTTTTTTCGAAAATTATTATTGCAAAATTGAATAATCGAAAAATGATTAAGGAAAACCCATAATCGAATTTAAACTAATCACTAATAAGTAAGCACAGTCAATACTTTCATTAATTTCCAAAACATTTTACCTTTTTGTTCAAACTGTACGAGGTGTGGCTATTAAATAACGAGACTGACGCGGCGGCGGAACAATTGCGCATGCGCTAACCGCCATTGACCGACAGCTGTTTAGTCTGAAGCTTTCTCTTCAGAATGCTTTTGTCGGAAAATGGTTAGTCTAATAATAGAGCATCGAATTGTTGTTAAATTTCACTTCAAACTTGGAAAAACAGCTACTGAAACTTATAATTTACTGAAATAAGTGTATGGCAGTGAATGTTTATCGCAGGTACGTGTTTTTGAATGGTTTAAGCGTTTTCAAGATGGCCGACAAAATGTTGAAGATGATTCGCGGCCAAGTCGACCTTCAACGTCAAAAACGGATGACAATGTCGAAAAAGTTCCTAATTTGATTCGATCTGTCCGTCGATTAAGTATTCGTGCAATTGTTGAAACTTTAGGCATTGATAAAGAATGTGTACGGCAAATTTTACGTGACAATTTGAACATGCGAAAAGTGTGTGCCAAAATGGTGACAAAAATTCTCACGTTTGAACAACAAGCAGCTCGCAAAAACGTTTGTACTGACACTTTCGATGCCATTGAAAATTACCCAAATTTATTGGAAAGGATGAATCGTGGTTTTTTACGTATGATCCGGAAATAAAGCGCCAATCCATGCATTGGAAGACCCCAACTTCACCGAGAGCCAAAAAAGCAAGAATCAGCAAGTCAAAATTTAAAGCAATGATGATTGTTTTTTCGATATTCACGGGATTGTGTACCTTCACTGGGTTCCTGAAGGTCAAACAATTAATCAATATTACTACCTTGAGGTACTTGGTAAACTACGTGAAAGAGTAAGGAAAAAACTACCCGAAATGTGGAAGGACAAATCATGGGTTTTCCACCAAGACAATGCGCCAGCTCATTCCGCGTTATCTGTCAAGAGGTTCCTGGCCAAGTACAGCATCCCAGTGTTAGAACATCCACCTTACTCACCAGACCTTGCACCATGTGACTTCTAAAGTGAAATCTGCATTAAAAGGGACGAGATTTGAGTCCGTGGAAGCTGTAAAAGTGAAAGTGGCAAGAGTCCTGAAGGAGTTGACAGAAGATGACTTCCAGCACTGTTTCCAACAATGGAAAATTCGCATGGAGCGTTGTAGGGATAGAGAAGGGGTGTATATTGAAGGTGGATTTACAATAATAATAATAATAATAAGATTGCAATTTTTGGTTCGCCAATGCCTGAACGAATTGGCACTTTGGATGAATTTTAGAACAATCCCCATTCAATTACTTTAAGAATTAATGACTTCCACTATTTCACCTATAGACCACTTTAAGACATTTGTGCTTGAGTTGTATTAATCCTTTCATTCTTGTTTAACTGCTCACCTTAGCAGCGTCAAAGGACTGGCTTTAACCGAAAATGTAACGCAATAGCTGTCTGGGAAACTAGTAAAGTATCGACTAAAGGAAACCGTATTAATGGTCTACAAGAGGAAAACGGTCACGTTTAGTTCTAGTTTTTCAACTTCCTCGTAACTGCTTTTTCCACAAAACTTTTCGCTTTGAATTTTCGTGTTACTAAAAATTTCAGGACCATAAAAATTGTGAACTTAACTTTTTAGAGATAACGACCAGGAGATTTTTGTTGTCTAGCATATGAGTTCTGTACCTTTTGAACGCAATAAAAGTATTATTCATCTCTCTTTATTTGTTTCACCCAACTTTGGGGTACACCAAATCAATCACTTCTCAATGTTCTGTGCCTTCCTCGTAGCCCAGTATTGCTTCATACGTTGTGATCTTGCTTTTCTTTCTTCGTCAGAGATTTGGATCGTTCTCTTGGATTTTACTTTGCCTTGGAACCGTTCCTTCTTGTCCTTGGTTATTGTTTTGGCTGTTCTGTCCATGAGCATAGTGTCAGTGATCTGCAGTTCTGTTATGTCTTTCTCCGTTTCTCTAAACCAAAGCGGTTTGGCTCTTCTACTGCGAAAGTAGTCAAATATTTTTTTGGTTAGTCTATTTTTGTCCATTCGGAGGATGTGCCCATAAAAATCAATTCTCCTTTTTCTTATTGTGTCTGATAGTGTTTAAAAGTATTATTATTATAAGTATTATTAAAAATATTGTTATAAGTATTATTAAATACTAGATTCGATTAATTTCAGTTTAACCTCAGTATAATGGCTACTTTTCAGTTCTGTTTATCATTTATTGATGTCTACCTTCTTAAGTTCCACATATTACAATACCAGCAGCAATATTAACTTTATTATACCAACACGCATATATACAAATATGCATATATTCCATCCCATGCATATATGTATATGTATATGTATATATGTATAGGACTCTTGGTATAACGCGTGATATCTACAATAAGAGATGTATGTCGACGCACACAAAAATCAGACACGGTCATAAAACCGGAGGCATTATACGCAAGCGAGACGCTAGCACTCCACACAAAAGCTACCAAGGAAGACATTTTGAAAGAAGAACGCAAAATCTTAAGGAAGATCCTTGGCCCGAGATTAACAGAAAACGGATACAGGTTGCACTCCGGGAAGACCACAGAGAAGATATCGAACCTGGCAGCAGATATCAGAAGAAGGAGGCTTCAGTTCTATGGACACATCAGTAGACTCCCAACAACGAGACTTGCCAACAGAATCCTTAAGTATATACAAGGATTCAAATCAACAACGTCGTTGATCACACTAGTCAAAATATACGTACATGACGTAGAAATAGACTCAACAGACATTGAAGACAGGCACGTATACAGGAGAAAGATGCTCTGGTGGAAAATCCCAGTGAATAAATCCCAAAGAGAGCAGGGGTAAAATGGAAGGAGGAGTGGAAGAGGATCCATGGGATGAGGGAGGTGTGGAGGATTAGAAGGAACAAGGCATGAGTCGGAGTGCTTTGCGTGATCCAACAACGTCTATACGCAAATAATAATAATAATAATTATATATATATATTCCATCCCATGTGGCCTCTGACTCAAAAACACGACGCTGATTTTAAGAAACTACATTACTTAGATATAACCTGACAGATTCCTCAAATGAGTTTTTAAAGTGATAGCGACCTAAGAGTCTACGTTCTGTTTGCACATATTTGAACCAATACGAAACAGAAAAACTTTTCGCCATTTAATTAAATGTATTTTACGTTTTCGAGCGAGTTTCCGTTTTTGACATTTTCAATCAGACGTTCAAAGTTCAGATAAAGGAAGAAATACACGGAAATTAAACAACCAAACGATCCATAAAAATATCTAATGTGAAAATACATTTTGCAAAGTCATTGTCTCGCATTATATTGACCAGTATTATATTGCAAACATCGATTTACGATTCGGATAAAATTACGGCGTTTGCAAACTCAGCAGTCGAAGGAAGAGCGTAAAATTCCCACCCGTGTTGGCACAGATCCCAAAACAAGAATGCAGAATTTTTACTGCATTAAAACCACACAATTCCAACGTTTTAAGTACATTTCCACTGCGGCTTATGTAGGTTACCTTCCGTGAGAACCTCGGCCGAAACATGTGATCATAAAGGCGTACAGCCTTACAGTTAAATATTCCTCAATAAGATTGTAGTACGTTTTATGTGGGCACTTTCTAACTTATTACGGCAACTGGAAAAACGGGTATTGTAACGACAAACAACGATTTGTTTGAAGATGACACTCGGAGCCCAGGAAGCAATCGCCGGGTTCAAAGTTCAAACGAAAGTCCCTCTCTACCTCTCCCTCTCTACCTCTCTCTCCGTATATCAGTGTTTTGTGGTACTAAATAATAACGAACCTCATCAATTAACCACAAAAGGCTGAAGTATTGTCACTTAGAAAAGTTTTAACATCGGTGGCGATTGTTTTACATTTACCGGTTCGGGATATGTTTAATTTATGTTAGTTTGGATTTCCTTATCGGTCAGAACGGATGGAAAGTTACGTTTTCCTTAAAGAGGATTTATGTATTCAGTAGTTACTTCACGTCCGTTTTGCCCTCGGTACGATGTCAAAAAAAAGTATTTTCTGGTGAATTTCTGTTACTGGATTATCCTGAAATAGAATACAAAAGATTGCAAAACAAAATTGTTTGATTTAGCTTTGTTCAGTCGAAAACTTACATTATCTTTAATTTTTTTTTTTTTTAATGTCCGACTATTGTGCACACTTAGGCTAATGCAGACGATGGGATGATTTATAGCGTATGAAAATGCCAAGCGCTGGCCGGGAATCGAACCCGGGTCCTCGGGGTAAAAGCCCAGTACGCTATCCACTAGTCCAGGGGTCTCCAAACTTTCCAGCCTTAGGGCCATACTGATTACTCCAGTAAGTTCCGAGGGCCAAAACCAAAACAATAACAATAAGCCTACAACAATGTTATGAGTAGTTAGCCCATGACCATATCAATGTAGATGTCATATTAATAATTATTCAACATAAAATTAGAATACTTCAGTAAACTAAATTTAATTTGCTATAAAAATATGTTCTCTAAAAGGAAGACTCAATATGGATGTGGCCCTCGGGCCGTAGTTTGGAGACCCTGAACTAGACCACGATCGGCTTGTGGGCAATGTGAAACTACAATATATAGAAATAAGAATTTGAGCTCTAGTTTTTTAAGGCTCAATATGGTTATAAACATACACTATTTATTATACGATCCTTTTAAATTCCTTAGAAAATTTAAGCTTCTTCTTAAACCACTTCTTAAACCAAAAAATCGTTATAATTCAATCACACTCGGGCATGTTTACAATACAAGAATGCACGGCGTTAAAATAATGGAAGACAGGAGATAATATTTCAGAAAAGAACCGCAACACAAAGAAAAGCATCTCTCGCAGTAAAGTCTAGAACACAGGATCTCCAACGTTTATGGAGGCACGTTTAAGTTGTTCAAAACAAAGTACCATGTCATACTAGTAGCCCAAAAAACACAGCTCGCCGGTTAAACGGAACAAAGAAGTCCCTCCACGAAGTGCAGGGTCCACAGCGTGATTAAAAAGTTAATTAAGCACTTTAATTGATTTAACTGAAGAAGACTCTTTACGGCGAAACTCGTAAAACCTTTCCAAAGCTCGTAAAAACGTTTCTCCATACGGCTTTAATTTGCTTAACTTACTTTTACTAATTAATTTTCTTTTTTCGCCACATGTTTTCTTGCGTTACTTTTTCAGTTACGTCCAGTGATGTAACGTTAAAGAGGATTTCTAATTTCGTAACGTTTTTGCAACCGACTGCCGGTTATTTACTGTCCCACAGTTGGCACTAACTGCTGATTAGATTGACCAAACATATTTATTAAATGCAATCTCATTAACTCGTTTTGTATGATATCCAGTTAGCAGTGGCGGACAAAACCTCATTGGAGCTTCTTTGCTGCGCCTTTCACCGTCTCTTAGACGTCTACCTCCATTCATGTTACCTCCCGGATATAAGTGGCTTACTCATTAGTTTACCCAAGGTTCTTGGCATCCTTATGCAAATTGAAATTCCTTTATAGTTTTCACACTATTCATTTTAACATTATTAATAATGATGAATGGCTTATGTTGATGTTAAAGAATTCAGACGTCATTTGTGTGTACAAAATAACATCCGCTTGTATATTTACCTGTGTATATACGTATTTGTATATGCGCGTTGTATATCCGCCTGTGTATTTACCAATATACGTAGACTATATGTATATGCGTGTTGTATATCCGCCTGTGTATTTACCAATATACGTAGACTATATGTATATGCGTGTTGTATATCCGTCTGTGTATTTATCAATATTCGTAGACTATTTGTAATATACGTAGACAATATATGTATATGCTGTGTGTTGTATATCCGACTGTGTATTTACCAATATACGTAGATTTACCTATATTTGTATATGCGTGTTGTATATCCGACTGTGTATTTACCAATATACGTAGTTGTATATCCGCCTGTGTATTTACCAATATCTGTATTTGTATATGCGCGTTGTATATCCGCCAGTGTATTTACCAATATACGTAGACTATTTGTATATGCGTGTTGTATATCCGCCTGTGTATTTAACAATATCCTTATTTGTATATGCGCGTTGTATATCGGCTTGTGTATTTACCAATATACGTATTTGTATATGCGCCTTGTATATCCGCCTGTGTATTTACCAATGTACGTATCTGTATATGCGCGTTGTATATCGGCTTGTGTATTTACCAATATACGTATTTGTATATGCGCCTTGTATTTCCGCCTGTGTATTTACCAATATCCGTATTTGTATATGCGCCTTGTATTTCCGCCTGTATAGTTTACCAATATACGTATTTGTATATGCGCCTTGTATTTCCGCCTGTATAGTTTACCATTATACGTATTTGTATATGCGCGTTGTATATCCGCCTGTGTATTTACCAATATACGTATTTGTATATGCGCGTTGTATATCCGCCTGTGTATTTACCAATATACGTATTTGTATATGCGCCTGTGTATTTACCAATATACGTATTTGTATATGCGCGTTGTATATCCGCCTGTGTATTTACCAATATACGTATTTGTATATGCTCCTTGTATTTCCGCCTGTATAGTTTACCATTATACGTATTTGTATATGCGCGTTGTATATCCGCCTGTGTATTTACCAATATACGTATTTGTATATGCGCGTTGTATATCCGCCTGTGTATTTACCAATATACGTATTTGTATATGCGCATTGTATATCCGCCTGTGTATTTACCAATATACGTATTTGTATATGCGCCTGTGTATTTACCAATATACGTATTTGTATATCCGCCTGCATAGTTTACCAATATACGTATTTTTATATGCGCCTTGTATATCAGCCTGTGTATTTACCAATATACGTATTTGTATATGCGCCTGTGTATTTACCAATATACGTATTTCTATATGCGCATTGTATATCCGCCTGTGTATTTACCAATATACGTATTTGTATTTGTATATCCGCCTGTGTATTTACCAATATATTTGTATATTGTTATATCCGCCTATATTTACCAATATACGTATTTTTATATGCGCCTTGTATATCAGCCTGTGTATTTAACAATATACGTATTTGTATATGCGCCTGTGTATTTACCAATATACGTATTTGTATATGCGCGTTGTATATCCGCCTGTGTATTTACCAATATATACGTATTTGTATATGCGCGTTGTATATCCGCCTGTATAGTTTACCAATATACGTATTTGTATATGCGCCTTGTATATCCGCCTGTGTATTTACCAATATACGTATTTGTATATGCGCCTTGTATATCCGCCTGTGTATTTACCAATATACGTATTTGTATATCCGCCTGTGTATTTACCAATATACGTATTTGTATATGCGCGTTGTATATCCGCCTGTGTATTTACCAATATACGTATTTGTATATGCGCCTTGTATATCCGCCTGTGTATTTACCAATATACGTATTTGTATATGCGCCTTGTATATCCGCCTGTATAGTTTACCAATATACGTATTTTTATATGCGCCTTGTATATCAGCCTGTGTATTTGAATACACAAATACTTATTTTAATACAGCAAACATACCTGCACCAAAATGTTTGTAGAGATAAACTCAAATTTGATTGTCAAAACTAATTTTGTTTTCGTATGTAAACACATACTTTATATCCATTTTTATGGATTTCAAGAAAAACTACTTCTAATTACCAAATTGTTTACAACCTTGAGAAGTACTGTTAGATTTTATTAATGGAACTATTTCCACTAAACATCGCCGAATTCCAAAAAAATAGAACAATATCTGGAAAATATTGAGAAGAATCTACAAGTTAAAATCCTAAAACCACGCTCGACAGATTCTACTCATAACTTGGCACTGAAGTCGTGCCAAATTGATTGCACAAGATGATTTAGCCAATTAAATTAAAACCTTTCTCTAAACGCAGATGACACAAACCAGCTGACGCATTTCCAAAGTATGAGGTGTTTGTAATACTACGAACCGATGAGTCCAGCGAGAAACGTTTTTTGAAAATTCCACTCCAGCTTCGTGAGGTCGTATCAGAAATGACGTCATTGAATCCAAGTCCGGTTTAGCAGTGTTACGTGATGCCCTCATACTGTTTTGTTCGAAACGTAAAACCAAAAATTTTATTATTCATATGTACACAAAACACTGGTTGTTTTTACGCGAGCGTCTTGTACGTCAGCACTGCAGCTTAAGCGTCTAAACGTTAGGTTGACAATGATAAAAAGTTTGAAGTGTCCAAGTTAAACTAATAGTTAGTGGTTCACATTTGTTATTAGCTCATAGCCTACATCTAAAAAATGATATATTAGAGTGTCCATCATGATAAAAACCAGAACTAGTAATATAATAACCGATTAAAACTTATAGAACCATTTTAATAGGATGTTAAATAAAAGCTTATAGAACCATTATAATAGGATGTTAAATAATTTTAAATAAATATGAGTATATATATTCAAGAACTAAACACAAAATATGGTAAGATAAACAGAGTCAAGCACTTCAAATATCTGGGAGAAATTCTTGAACCCACAGGTGGCGAGAAGGCTGCGCAAAGGGTTCGGCTACTGAGAATGAAGAGGGCTCTTGGTATAACGCGTGATATCTACAATAAGAGATGTATGTCGACGCACACAAAAATCAGACACTACAACACAGTCATATAACCGGAGGCATTATACGCAAGCGAGACGCTAGAACTCCACACAAAAGTTACCATGGAAGACATTTTGAAGGAAGAACGCAAAATCTTGAGGAAGATCCTTCGCCCAAGATTAACAGAAGACGGATACAGGTTGCACTCCCGGAAGACCACAGAGAAGATATCGAACCTGGCATCAGATATCAGAAGAAGGAGGCTTCAGTTCTGTGGACACATCAGTAGACTCCCAACAAAATCCTTAAGTATATACAAGGTGTCAAATCAACAACGTCGTGGATCGCACAAGTCAGAATAGACCTACATGACGCAGGAATAGACTCAACAGACATTGAAGACAGGAACGCATACAGGAGAAAGATGCTCGGGTGGAAAATCCCAGTGAATATATCCCAAGGAGAGCAGGGGTAAAATGAACGTAGGAGTGGAAGAGGATCAATGGGGGCAGGATGAGGGAGGTGTGGAGGATTAGAAGGAACAAGACATGAGTCGGAGTGCTTTGCGTGATCCAATAGGGTCTATACGCAAATAATAATAATATTAATAATAATAATAATAATAATAATATTAATAAATATAATATATATATATATATATATATATATATATATATATGTATGTGTGTGTGTGTGTGTGTGTGTGTGTGTGTGTGTGTGTGTGTGTGTGTGTGTGTGTGTGTGTGTGTGTGTGTGTGTGTGTGTGTGTGTGTGTGTGTGTGCATGTGTGCGTGTGTGTGTGTGTGTGTGTGTGTGTGTGTGTGTGTGCGTGTGTGTGCGTGTGTGTATGTATGTGTGTGCGTGTGATCCAACAGGGTCTATACGCAAATAATAAATAATATATATATATATATATATATATATATATATATATATATATAGAGAGAGAGAGAGAGAGAGAGAGAGAGAGAGAGAGAGAGAGAGATTCTGGATGTTATATTTGGTGGTCTCTTGTTTCTTTTTATTTCGACAACAATTTAAAATTAAAACAGATTTTTAAGTGTTTTTATTTTCTGAATCGTAGATAAAGCGTTTGACGATAATTTGGCTTGTTTTAGTCATCGTAAATTTAAATCGCAAATCTGGATGGCGTTAAACAAATTCGTGATCCTGAAAACTGGATGTACAACGAGTATTGCGCAAGAGTTGCGTGCAGGTGACAGACCTGACCTTGTAGAGTGCGTCATCCCTTTCTGTCGCCTTGTTCCAGTCACACGACGCTTAACAAGTGATTGTTCCGTTGTCAGCAGCGCTTGTAGCTTGTAGCTCTTTCAGTAAACCTTCTCTTGATGATCTTGAACAGTACATGATCATTAAGCATATGAACTGTTGTCGACTTCGTGGGATTTTAAGTCAGACAAGTTCGAATTTAAAAACTTTATTTACTCAGTTAAACCTTACGTGTTCGAACTGAGCAATGCCGTTTCAGTTCCACATTGTGACTCAATACATTTGCTACAGTAAGTATATAAAGTTAAAAGTAAGTAGTTTTTATTGCAGTTTTAAAGAAACATACACCGTGCAAGGTTCGTTACTGGAAAAATAGCT
>CM040189.1:3919459-3991959 GCA_022606455.1 Callitettix versicolor | reverse complement strand
TCCTCCATTAATTTCCTACTCGTATAGATCACGCATATCGTCATAATTCTGCGCTATAATGTTTATAAAACAAATGTTCCTATTTGTGAATCCGCTTCTATTAGTTTATCTATACCAGGGGTCTCCAAACTACGGCCCGAGGGCCACATCCGGTCCGCGGACAGATTTTGTCCGGCCCGCGGAGAGCTAGCATACTTGAAAACTCCTTTTAGAGAACATATTTTTTATAGCAAACTAAATTTAGTTTACTGAAGTATTCTAATTTTATGTTGAATAATTATTAATATGACATCTACATTGATATTGTCATGGGCTCTTGTTCAGTTTTGAGTTTTGTAAATGAAGATTGCTGCGATTTCATTCCGCGCTTCATAGCTTCGAATTTTTCTGTCCGCAAACTTCCTGTATATTTTGAGTAATTTTGAAAATGTTTTGTTTCATAATGACGTTTAATGTTATATTCTTTGAGAACGGCTATGCTTTCATTGCAAATCAAACATAGCGCCTTGTTACTGGACTCAATTACGAAATACTGAATGTTCCACTGATCTTTGAATTTTCTGCTTCACTATCAATTTTTCGCTTCTTTTCCATACTACTAAATCACACACAAAAGCAACAATTCAAATCAAAATACTGTTACAAAGATGTCTTAAACTTAAACACGCACAAACACGTTTTAAGGAGGTACGCACTATTTTATTTCACAACAGTGTCATAGGAACTGACTTGTGGTTGCGCCACTAGCCTTCTTATATATTCCAATTACTGCCATCTAGAAGTGAGTGGAAGACACCAGAACTTTCTCGAACCAACGAGATTATTCTGTACGTGCTATTAGCGCCATCTGTTAGCGATAGAAGGTACTACCTATTTCCGCTGTGTCCACCAGATGTCGTGTCACGTTACGCCTCATGGCTCGTACTCTACGACTAATCTAGAAATTACAGATAATGACAGGAAAATTAATAATATGCAGTGTTGCCGTTTTGCGGACTTTAGTCCGATTTGCAGCCTTTTTTAAACGTTGCGTACTTTTTCGGACTTTTTTTTTCATCAGTGGACTATTTCACTTTTTACCACCGGCAACAATGATAATATGGTTTTGGCCCTCGGAACTTATTGGAGTAATCAGTATGGCCCTAAGGCTGGAAAGTTTGGAGACCCCTGATCTATACAACTGTGTGCCGCGACTGTCAGAAAACTTACAAGTCTAAAATATCTAAGTCGTAGAAATTTGTAACCTCGTTATTTACATCAATAGGTTGACATCATAATTAAAATGGTCCACTTCCCCGGGGTGATAAAATATTTGATTTCTCCTCATTAGCATCTCTGCCCACTTGAACGTTGCATATTTAACAGAAACTGTGCATCGATCTAATATTTTGACCTCGGGGTCACATGACCCGTATCACAATGGCGGTTGTGAAAGTGATTGTTGTGAAATAATTTACATTATTGAAAAAATTAATTTGCTTTTAACATGGTAAAGCTTTACGTAGCGATCGGTTGATTAAAGTGTGATTCAGTTACACTAGACTAATGAGCAGTTTAAACTGAAGATACTACTTTTTTTTTGGTGTTTAACGTCCGACTATTGTGCACACTTGGGCTAATGCAGATGATGGGATGATTTATAGGGTATGAAAATGCCAAGCCCTGGCCGGGAATCGAACTAGGGTCCTCGGGGTGAAAGCCTAGTACGCTATCAACTAGGCCACCGAGGCGGCTCTGAAGGTACTATTGAGATGTTAATGAGATAACATATATCTCTACATTCAAGTATAGGTGGTACCAATGAACGCAGTAGAATGATAATCGTATGAGAAATACATGAGCGCCCGCTGCTGGTAGCATCTTGCGGTAGAGTGTTTCACTACAGTTAAATAGATGATATTGTTTATTTTCAAAAGTCTTGTCCTTGTAGCTTGCAACGTTTATAGCGGTATATAGTCCAATCACGTGGACTGTAGTCTCTCATATCGAGCACGCATTTTATAATGGTGGCCTAGTTCTAGTCCGTTTACATTCAATGGTTCGATTCCAGCCAGTCTCATATATATATATATATATATATATATATATATAGATATATATATATATATATATATATATATATATATATATATATATATATTACCATAAACACAAAATATGGTAAGATAAACAGAGTCAAGCACTTCAAATATCTGGGAGAAATTCTTGAACCCACAGGTGGCGAGAAGGCTGCGAGGGTTCGGCTACTGAGAATGAAGAGGGCTCTTGGTATAACGCGTGATATCTACAATAAGAGATGTATGTCGACGCACACACAAATCAGATACTACAACACAGTCATAAAACCGGAGGTATTATATGCAAGCGAGACGCTATTGTGAACACTTGGGCTAATGCAGACGATGGGATGATTTAGCGTATGAAAAATGCCAAGCCCTCGCCGGGAATAAAAGAACCTTAAAGGGCCGTCGATGACATGAAAAGCGCATCGCTGAAAGAACTATCTCAAAGATCGATTTTGAGAAGTGTTTCGAGGATTGGAAGAAGCGCTGGCACAAGTGCATAATCTCCCAATGGGGACTATTTTGAAGGCGACAACGTCAATGTGGAAGTATACATAAATATTTTGTTCAAAAAATTAATATTCTCGTTGCTTTCTGAACACACATCGTATACAATAACAATTTTTTTAAAACTGAAAAGGGTTTTCATACTCACTTGCAGGCCGACCAATTAAAGGTGTTCATAAATTGTTCGACTTTCTATAGCCGAAAAGAACCTATACCTATATTTAATCACTATAGTTATAATGTGTTTCACTTTGTGAAGTGTCTAGAATAAATATTTTGAAACAGTACTGCTATTTCCAGTTTCCTGTCTGCGAAGTTGAACTGCTCAGATCGCACCGAAGTACTCACACCTTTAAGGGCTTGGCTTTACCCTAAGAAGGATCTGCCATATTGTTTATCACTATACTCAGCCTATTATAAGCGCCTGAGTAAAATAAATGCTTACTTCAGTGTATTACACATAGACGGCGCCTATGTTACCGATAAATTACCGTGGCATGGTTGACCCTGGGAGTTATGCAACAAGTGCACAGTTGAATCCAGTACTGTATTGATATGTGTATGTTGGCAACCGTGTAATTACATTACTACCGACTTGTGTAAGAATAAAACTTGGTTATGACGTCACCAGTAAATCATCTGACACAAAGTATAGAGGAAAATTGTTGTTGGGAAAGCTTGTTTTATATGGTTCTGTCCGGTGAGTTACGTAAATGTCGAGGAATTGCAGAAGCCGGCAGGAAAATTTAAGTTTGTTTTCTTTAAATAAATGTAGTCACTTTGTGATCTAATTTAGAGGTTTTCTTCGACCTATCGAATTATTTGGATTGTGTTGCTGCGTATTGAATTTGTGTGAACAAAGCATTATATATTTGGAGAAATTTTTGGTTGTACGGCTCCTCCTACAGCTTTGTACAGATTTGTGTGTGTGTGTGTGTGTGTGTGTGTGTGTGTGTGTGTGTGTGTGTGTGTGTGTGTGTGTGTGTGTGTGTGTGTGTGTGTGTGTGTGTGTGTGTGTGTGTGTGTGTGTGTGTGTGTGTGTGTGTTTGTGTGTGTGTGTGTGTGTGTGTGTGTGTGTGTGTGTGTGTGTGTGTGTGTGTGTGTGTGTGTGTGTGTGTGTGTGTGTGTGTGTGTGTGTGTGTGTGTGTGTGTGTGTGTGTGTGTGTGTGTGTGTGTGTGTGTGTGTGTGTGTTGTGTGAGTGTGTGTGTGTGTGTGTGTGTGTGTGTGTGTGTGTGTGTGTGTGTGTGTGTGTGTGTGTGTGTGTTGTGTGTGTGTGTGTGTGTGTGTGTGTGTGTGTGTGTGTGTGCGCGTGCGTGCGTGTGTGTGTGTGTGTGTGTGTGTGTGCGTGTGTGTGTGTGTGTGTGTGTGTGTGTGTGTGTGTGTGTGTGTGCGCGTGCCGAGCGTGTGTGTGTGTGTGTGTGTGTGTGTGTGTTTGTGTGTGTGTGTGTGTGTGTGTGTGTGTGTGTGTGTGTGTGTGTGTGTGTGTGTGTGTATGTATGTGTGTGTTTGTGTGTGTGTGTGTGTGTGTGTGTGTGTGTGTGTGTGTGTGTGTGTGTGTGTGTGTGTGTGTGTGTGTGTGTGTGTGTGTGTGTGTGTGTGTGTGTGTGTGTGTGTGTGTGTGTGTGTGTGTGTGTGTGTGTGTGTGTGTGTGTGTGTGTGTGTTAAAAAGTTTATAATGGGTATTTAAAAAGCAGGTCAGAATAGTGTTTAATTTTTTTCAATTATTTTTAATAATATTTTCTTCAGGCTATTTATCGATAAGAAACATAAGTTTGATTGAATACAACATTCTTTGTATAGTCTACAGCTTTTCTTGTATAGTCAATCAGCTTTTCCACATTTCGTTCGTCTAATTATTTAAGTTTTTAACTATACCTCCGAGAGATATAGCTGTAATACTTTGTTTTAATACATATTTCTATTTACATTAAGTATAAAACAACCGCAGAATTTCGAGCAACGGTAATATTAAAATAAAGTCAAGACGTTTTCCTCTTTCAAACGAGTTACTAACTCCAGAATTTTAAAAATAAAATTACCTTCATAACTGTCTTAAATTTATTCTCGGCATTTTAAAAATTGGCAACATAAAACTCCAAATTACCGTTTAAACCATAAAGTGCGTCACAGCTGATTGCCCCTAGGAAACGGGGTGTTTAAGACGTAATTTCGTCTACTCTAACAATCAAATTTCCGGTTTGCTTTATTTTCAAATGAAATGTGGACCATTAAGTAAACCCTCTAATTGTCCCTCTTATCTCAGCATAAGTAGGTTGTCACTTAACAGCAAATAATTTTAATTACATCATTTGAAGGCTTTTGCAGAAACAAATATGCATTATGTAATTAACAAAGAAATGCTAGTGTTGTACAATAATAGTGACTGGCTTGAGGTCACCTTGGTCCCTAGCTCATCAGGCGCACCTTAATGCTCATGCCTCATCACTGCGGGCCTGTAGGCGGACCCTATTGGCGGAATTGGTGAGGTACTTAGGCTCCGGTAACAGGATATGTACGTTGATGGGTATACACAACTGTTACTCGAAAGGTCTGAGCAGATGTATGGGGCTTTAGTGGGCATTGTTTTTACGAATATAAGTGTGTTTAATGGGTAAAACTTAATTCGTATAAGTACAGAGGTTTTACCTCATAAATGTCCGTGAATTAATGTGATAGGTCCGGCATTTGATTTGGAATTTTCGTGAGTTTACTCATTCTGAAAAGGTCTGATAAAAAATTTGTTTCAGGAAAAATTAGAAAATTTTTAACAAAACGAGTGCTGTGACAATAATTTTAAAATTTTGGGCCGAAATTTATGTTATCTTTTTTTACTTGTAAAAGTTTGTAATTTAAAATACATAATTATTAATTTTTTACTAATAAGTAGGCTGCCACATAATAAGTAAATGTTGCACGATGGTTCTCACATGTAATCATATCCCTAAAAAGTATGTTCGGAAGCTATTGACGAAAAACTGAAAGGTATCTATTGACAAAAAAGAGAAATGTTCGGAACCTACTGAGAAAAACTGAAATGTTCGAAAATTATTGACGACAAACTGAAATGTTCAGAAGATATTAACAAAAAACTTAAACATTCAGAAGCTAGTAAAGAAAAACTTAAAGGAATCTATTGACAAAAAAGAGAAATGTTCGGAACCTACTGAGAAAAACTGAAATGTTCGAAAGCTATTGACGACAAACTGAAATGTTCAGAAGATATTAACAAAAAACTTAAATATTCAGAAGCTAGTAAAGAAAAACTTAAAGGAATCTATTGACAAAAAAGAGAAATGTTCGGAACCTACTGAGAAAAACTGAAATGTTCGAAAATTATTGACGACAAACTGAAATGTTCAGAAGATATTAACAAAAAACTTAAACATTCAGAAGCTAGTAAAGAAAAACTTAAAGGAATCTATTGACAAAAAAGAGAAATGTTCGGAACCTACTGAGAAAAACTGAAATGTTCGAAAGCTATTGACGACAAACTGAAATGTTCAAAAGCTAGTAACGAAAAACTGAAAGGAATCTATTGACAAAAAAGAGAAATGTTCGGAACCTACTGAGAAAAACTGAAATGTTCGAAAGCTATTGACGATAAACTGAAATGTTCAGAAGCTAGTAACGATTAACTTAAATGTTCAATCATTACCATATCAATAAACAGTCGCACGAAAATATCAGGTTCCTTCTGCATAAATTATAATATAGGCAATTATATATGGTGTAAATATAATTAAATACCAAACCCACAAACGTATTTAATATTAAGTTTTAAAAGTATTAATTATATTCTTATAGAAAGACTAATTATAAAGATTACCATTTTATCACTAGTATCCTGGAAGAGAGAAACTGTGAGATGCACAGATTCAACAAATATCTTGGCAGCTTTTCACGTTTTCATCAATACACACAGAACTGCAATCAATTGAGTTAATCTTTGCAAAGAAAAAAACTTGATATTCCCACATCCACGGTGGAAGTGCAAAGTACTGTCTCGGCCTGACACAAAAGGACTCGGTACAGTCTGGTCCGAAGAAACAAGTCGGTCGACAAAATCCTGTAATTAAATGTGTCTAGAAAATTTGCTAGGAATCCTATAAAAAATCAGTAGCTCATTTTCAATCACTAAACAATAGACGTGTTTGATTTAGCGTTGCCTTCTTTAATATTGAGATACTGATATCGGTTTTGAGCTATTGTTATATATTTTATTCAGCCACCACGGTGGCCTAGTTGATAGCGTAGGCTTTCATCCCGAGGACCCGGGTTCGATTCCCGGCCAGGGCTTGGCATTTTCATACGCTATAAATCATCCCATCGTCTGCATTAGCACAATAGTTAAACACCATAAAAGAAAAAAAATAATTAAAAAAACAGATTTTATCATTATAATAATTCTAAAAGTCACTTTAATATAAAACTAAAAAACCTATAGTTTGTACGTGAGGATAAATCGCAGTAAACTTCCCCAATGCCGAAACTAGTGTGCCCGATTGAAAATATGATTATACGTTTTTTAACGATAATCGATTTTATCGAAAATTTCTGTTTGTGTATTTTATTGTTTGTTCTTTTATTTACGAATTTATGTTCGATTCGAATTTTTCGGGACTTGGTGGTCGAAGTGGCTAAAGCATCGGTCTTTGCGTAACTCAACTGCGCACCTAAACGTTCTTAGTTCGAGCCGCAGTTGCTCCCGTTGCTTTTCCTTTACCGTTAGCACTGATCCCTCGTCCTCATTAGACTAACTGGAATAAAGTATTGAAGTTAACCAAAAGGAAAAACAGGTATGGTTTTTAAATAGGTCTATGCTCACTTCATGCATACTTCCAGTATTTCGATATTCGCTCAATTAGTGCTTGTTGTATGCAGAATCGCCCTGCTATTGTTTCAGAAAGGCTAAATTCATGCGAGCAATAAACAATGCTTGTTATTTTCATTTCACTTTTAAAATATAAGTGAAGTGTTGTAACCGAATAAGTTGGACAAAATTCAAAGATCGTACGCAACTGTCCAGATCGCTTCGACTCGCGCGGAGCTGAAGCGTGATGATTTCTAGAAGTGTGATGAACGGAGAAATATAAAACATGGACGAAAAGAGAAAACAAATCACAAAATGATAAAACACATCCCGTCAAGATGAAGATAGTTCGCAGCCAGTTCACGGAGATATTCGGTCAAAGGTTAATTTCACGGTGCCCGCAATTTGTATATTTCAGTTTTAAATAAATTTATCTAATTGCTCACAAATTAAATTAATACTTTCAATTTATAGCTTCGCTGCGGTTGATTTATTTCCGTACCAATATGGACGCCGGCGCAGGTACAAGATGGCCGCTACGTGAGTGGACTCCAATTAATATTGTTATTTGTTATACCGCCCACACTGGCTGAGGTCGTTTGTTCAGTCAACATCTTCCCGGTTTCTGTAAAATAGAAAAATATGTGCGTCACGTATTTACCTCGCTGAGGAAGCGAACCTGTTGTGTGTTTCTTGGTAACGGAAAATAGTAACGAGAAAAAAGTCATGTGATTAATTGGAATATACGAGGTGTGTTCAGAAAGTAACAAGAATTTTTAAATTTCGCGGGCTTGGAGAGTCCGATTGTCAAATATTTTTTTTATTGTGTTGGTATACATGCCCTTGAAGTATGATAAAACTTTCAGCTGTTTTCGTTGTTGACTTTGCCTGTGACAGCCACTAAGGGTAGACGTGTTTTTATGAGCTCGGCGATTTTCGTTTGTTAAAAGAAATGGATCAAAAATTATTTATCAAATTTGGCGTAAAAAATGGAATAAAGTGTAACAAAGTGTGTGAAATGTTAACAAATGCCTATGGTGAGTCTGCTATGAGTAAAGCAAGAGTTTACGATCGGTATAAGCGTTTCCAAGAAGGACGTGAAGACGTTGAAGATGACGAACCCCCCTCACACCCCAGCACATCAACAACCGATGAAAACGTGGAAAAAGTTAAAGAAATGGTTAAAAACAATCGTCGAATCACAATTAGAGAGGTCGCTGATGATGTTGGCATATCGATTGGATCATGTCATGACATTGTTTCCAATGTTTTGTGTATGAAACGCGTGGCAGCAAAATTCGTTCCAAAATTGTTGAATTTTGAACAAAAACAGCGGCGAATGGAAGTTGCTCAGGAGTCACTAAATGAAGTCAACGACGATGCAGAATTACTGAAACGTATTATAACAGGTGACGAAACATGGGTTTACGGATATGACGTCGAAACTAAGGCTCAATCATCCCAGTGGAGGCATTCTGGCTAGCCAAGACCGAAAAAGGCTCGACAAGTGCGGTCGAACGTGAAGGTTATGCTCACTGTGTTTTTCGATATTAATGGTATAGTACATCATGAATTCCTGCCACCAGGTGAAACGGTCAATTAGACTCCTAATTGACTACCTACAATTAGACTACCTACAAGTTCAACGCCGTTTACGTGAAGCAATACGAAAAAAACGCCCGGATCTGTGGAAAAACAATTCATGGCTTTTGCACCACGATAATGCACCAGCTCACACTTCATCGCTTGTTCATGAATTTTTTGCCAAAAACAGTACTGTAACGATGCCCCAGCCTCCATATTCGCCAGACATGGTTCTGTGTGACTTTTTCCTATTTCCAAAAATAAAGAGAACCCTAAAGGGCCGTCGTTTTACAGCCGTAGATGACATTAAAAGCGCATCGCTGAAAGAACTAAAGGCTATCTCAAAGATCGAGTTTGAGAAGTGTTTCGATGATTAGAAGAAGCGCTGGCACAAGTGCATAATCTCCAATGGGGACTATTTTGAAGGCGACAACATCAATGTAGAAGAATAAATAAATATTTTGTTCGAAAAATTAAAATTCTCGTTACTTTCTGAACACACCTCGTATTCTAAAAAACAGTTTAAACAATGTAATTTTGTAAATTTAATTTACGTTTAAAAAAAGCTTTTAATGAATTCACCAAAAATTAAATTAAAAGTATAATACAAAAAAATCAACTGTACAGATTATAAACTTATCATTAAAACATGATTACGACATCGGAATTCCAAAATTCTCCCACCGATTCAGTTTGTATCGATTTACTCCCAAACTATAAATTTCTTATAAGTTTTGTTTACTGACTTCAATTGAGAATGTAGTTAAAATATTGTGCGCTGATTTTAAGAAATTGTCTTGAATGTTTCCCCATTACGACGTGTAGCTGATTGTGAGTAGGCGAGGAGTTGACAGACTGGCTCATTCGTTACCGCTACCTCATCAAACTTCGTCGATTTTTAAAATAATATTTAAGGACCAATGGGAAACTTGCTTGAAATTATTATAGAATTGTTCAGAATTGAATACAAACAAGTCAAGAAGATCATTTCATTAGTTGGAAACGGGAGGAGGGTGTTTGTTGATAAAATATTTTTGTTTACAGTAAAGATTCTACTGAAGATTATTCCAACTAAAGAAAATCACCCCACAAACACAACCGATAACATTCAGCGCAGACAAATAGTAGCAAAAACAACCGTATCAAAGGCGGCCCCCTCGAAACAAATCATAACCTCCAAACCTAAACACACAAACTGGACGTCACTCCCACAACTACCCTACCCTTTGTCCTCATTCACAAAAACCTTTCAGTGAATCATTTTACAACTTCATTTCGCTGAACTGTTATTTGATTAGTCACCTTTACCTGTGTCAATAAAATATCTTGCTAATGGTTGGAGAGGGTACGAGTATCACAGCTTCCGGTTCATTCATATCCCCCCAACCAAGCCCTCTCGTTAAAAACAACAGGAAGATAACTGAAAGGGTGGAGGAACAAAGGGTAATAAAGTGGATGGTTTATACGTGGCAGTGTGAGCTGTTCACATTTACTTAGCGACGATACAATCAATGCCGTGGCTCAGTTGGGAAATGCTAATCTGTGATTGGTTTATATTGGTCAAGATCATTGATTAGACGTGATAATCTGCACAATGTCCAGTATATTTACCTACTTTAGCTGTTTGTGTTTAGTGTTTGTGTGTGTGTGTGTGTGTGTGTGTGTGTGTGTGTGTGTGTGTGTGTGTGTGTGTGTGTGTGTGTGTGTGTGTGTGTGTGTGTGTGTGTGTGTGTGTGTGTGTGTGTGTGTGTGTGTTTGTGTTGTGTACTTTGTGTGTGTGTGTGTGTGTGTGTGTGTGTGTGCTTTTGTGTGTGTGTGTGTGTGTGTGTGTGTGTGTGTGTGTGTGTGTGTGTGTGTGTGTGTGTGTGTGTGTGTGTGTGTGTGTGTGTGTGTGTGTGTGTGTGTGTGTGTGTGCTTGTGTGTGTGTGTGTGTGTTTGTTTGTGTTGTGTACTTGTTTGTGTGTGTGTGTGTTTGTGTGTTTGTGTGTGTGTGTGTGTTTGTTTGTGTACTTGTTTGTGTACTTGTTTGTGTACTTGTTTGTGTGTGTGTGTGTGTTTGTGTGCTTGTTTGTGTGTGTGTGTGTGTGTGTGTGTGTGTGTGTGTTGTGTGTGTGCTTGTGTGTGTGTGTGTGTGTGTGTGTGTGTGTGTGTGTGTGTGTGTGTGTGTGTGTGTGCGTGCGCGCTTGTGTGTGTGAAAGTAATATATTACTTTGCGTTTATTGAGCAATTTAAATCTTTTGTTCTTGAGTTGGTTTTTAACATCTTCATTTAATGTATAATCCTTAGATAGCAAATAACACCACCGCTAGTATCATAATATCGAATTTTATGCAGACGTTTCGATTTCTTGGAAAGTATTGTTTTATTTTCAATTAAACGTAATGTTGATGTACTATGTTCAGTATAATGATCTGCCTTCCCTAGCTTCGTCAATTCTACTTTCGTTGACGCGTTTCGGAGAACCTCCATCTTCAAAACTATATCTTTACTGTCATACTAGAGTATAGATATAGTTTTTGAAGATGGAGGTTCTCCGAAACGCGTCAACGAAAGTAGAATTGACGAAGATAGGGAAGGCAGATCATTATACTGAACATAGTGACAAAAATCCTAGCAGAAAAGAAGAAGAATATAAAAAGAATTTAATGTTAATGTAGTTTAAAACAATTTTTAATAAATATGTACTCGGTTTTTGTACTATTATGATTTAATTTGTCAGAACATTTGTAATTCCAAGACACCTTAGGAACGTTTCTCAATTTTGTTTCATTGCAAAATATTCGGATTTTGATAACTGAGAATCCACTTTAGAAGAAGATTTTACACAAATTTCTTGCCATTTGTTTCCGAATATACACGTTCGTATTCATTAAAAGTGTTTGAATTTTGTACAAATGACCTCTTGGTTACCTCCTTATACGAGGTGTGTTCAGAAAGTAACGAGAATTTTAATTTTTTGAACAAAATATTTATTTATTCTTCTACATTGATGTTGTCGCCTTCAAAATAGTCCCCGTTGGAGATTAAGCGCTTCTTCCAATCCTCGAAACACTTCTCAAACTCGATCTTTGAGAAAGCCTTTAGTTCTTTCAGCGATGCGCATTTAATGTCATCAAATTGGCATTTACAATGACAATTAATTAGTCACAGGGTCAGATATTAAGAGTACCAGGAATACATTTGGGACTCCATGCTTCTCCTGTGGTCAGTTATAGCCTATTATGGTGTCGAGTAGTGAAAATCTATGTCTTGGAAAAAAACCATAAAACCATATAATATTTTATTTAGAAATATATTAAACGTACTCATGATTTTGAAAATCGACTATAAATTTTATTTTGCAGTGTAAAATATACAGCCATAACCCGTGATAAGAAGTAGTCACTTCTGTCTGCAGTCATGCAACTGCCACCTATTTTTTTGAGGTTATCCATCTTTTTTAGATGATATTCAGGGTTCAATTGTTAATTTAAAAATACGAATATTTTTCAAATTTAAGTGTACTTTTTTATTTAGTATTGTTACTTATTGGAAATTCATTTCAATCGCGTCAGCGAAACAGTTGCGTGCGAGTCTTTGTGTTACGCTAGCTCAATGCCATTAGTTCATACAGAATTTAATATTCCTACAACCTTCTTGCTTCTTACAAACTGTAAGGCTGCCGGATGTGATGGTATTTTTACCTCCTCCAGCCTCTGTGAATCATAGATGAACAGCACAGAAGACGAGGCAGAGGTGAAAGGTGATCATCTGACTCATGCTTCAAGGTCATCGCAAGGTATGTTTAACCAATGATTTAATTTACTAGATATCCGACTTAGTGCCTTTTGACTGCGATAGATCGTTCAGATTTCCGGGTCTATAATTCAGCTAGGCGGTAGTTTTTCAAATAATTGATTATGTCGGCTGAAACTTTCAATCAGGAACATTACATCAACCAGTTCGCCTTCGTGTTTGGTATTTGTTCAGAACTTTCATTGCGTACAATCTGTAAATGCTATTTTTAAACTAAAGCAATTTCATTAGTTGGTGTAATTCAATTTTGGGCAGTTCTGTTTAATTAAGGCGAATGGTAACATCCTGTAAATATCGCACCATTAACTAATATTAAAAATGAGAGCTACTGGAACTCTAATCATTCAGGAAACTGGGGAACCAAGAAAAGCGTACAGATTTACATTACTAGAAAATCTTCTGCACAGTTGTTAAAAGTTATGTATCCGTACTACCCATAACCCTACTGGATTCACGGTACTCAGTTATCAGTTACTAAAGTTGGAGGGGTTCAAGTAGGACGTCCGATCAAAGTGAGGGTTTCAAATAGTTATAAACTTAAAACTAGTTTGGTCACTAAAAATATATGCATATACGTATCTAAAATTAGACTTGCGTGACCTATGATAGGTTATTTCAAGATCCACTCTTAAGGACACGTATGTCGAAAGACAATTGTTTCTTTCTGAAGTAGGACATGATGTATGCATCTTTCTTTCACTCACTTGAGGATCTTTCTTGCCTACTGTCCTAATAATGTAGGAGACTGTGCTTAAAACGTTGAAAAAATTTTTTTTTTTCATACTTATAGTATTACCTTCTTGGAGGTAACCAAGAGGTCGTTTATACAAAATTCATACACTTTTAATGAATACCATCGTGTACGAAGTGTGTTCAGAAAGTAATGAGAATTTTTAAATTTCGTGGGCTTGGAGAGTCCGATTGTCAAACTTTTTTTTATTATGTTGGTATACATGCTCTTAAAGTATGATAAAACTTTCAGCTGTTTTCACTGTTGACTTTGTCTATGACAGCTGCTAAGATTAGACGTGTTTTTATGAGCTCGGCGATTTTCGTTTGTTAAAGAAATGGATCAAAGAATTTGCATCAAATTTTGCGTAAAAATGGAATAAAATGTAACAAAGTGTGTGAAATGTTAACAAAGGCCTATGGTGAGTCTGCTATGAGTAAAGCAAGAGTTTACGAGTGGTATAAGCGTTTCCAAGAAGGCCGTGAAGACGTTGAAGATGACGAACGCCCTGGACGCCCCAGCACAACAACCTATGAAAACGTGGAAAAAGTGAAAAAAATGGTTATGAACAATCGCCGAATCACAATTACAGAGGTCGATGATGATGTTGGCATATCGATTGGATCATGTCATGACATTGTTTCCAATGATTTGTGTATGAAACGCGTGGCAGCAAAATTCGTTCCAAAATTATTGAATTTTGAACAAAAACAGCAGCGAATAGAAGTTGCTCAGGAGACACTAAATGAAGTCAACGATGATGCAGAATTACTGAAACGTATTATAACTGGTGACGAAACATGGGTTTACGGATATGACGTCGAAACTAAGGCTCAATCATCCCAGTGGAGGCATTCTGGCTCGCCAAGACCGAAAAAGGCTGGACAAGTGCGGTCGAACGTGAGGGTTATTCTCACTGTGTTCTTCCATATTAATGGCATAGTGCATCATGAATTCCTGCCACCAGGTAAAACGGTCAATAGGTCAATAAGGCCGTTTGCGTGAAGCAATCCGAAAAAAACGCCCGGATCTGTGGAAAAACAATTCATGGCTTTTGCACCACGATAAGCACCAGCTCACACTTCATTGCTTGTTCGTTTTGTTTTGTGTTTAATTTCATATTGCCGAATTAATTTTGTGCTAAGTGTGACTTCCGCGTTTCGAAATGTATATATATATATGTGTGTGTGTGACACACTACACACCCTGTATCTTATTCGGAATATGATATTCCCCTTCGGGTTTGTCGGTCAGTTGACAGAGTTATTTCAGCGCTCAATACTTTTTTGTTTGTGTTTAACGTCCGACTATTGTGCACACTTGGGCTAATGCAGACGATGGATGGGATGATTTATAGCGTATGAAAATGCCAAGCCCTGGCCGGGAATCGAACCCGGGTCCTCGGGGTGAAAGCCCAGTACGCTATCAACTAGACCACCGAGGCGGCTTATTCGTGAATTTTTGGCCAAAAACAGTACTGTAAGATGCCCCAGTCTCCATATTCGCCTCCGTGTGACTTTCCTATTTCCAAAAATAAAGAGACCCTTAAAGGTCCGTCGTTTTACAGCCGTAGATGACATTAAAAGCGCATCGCTGAAAAAACTAAAGGCTATTTCAAAGATCGAATTTGAGAAGTGTTTCGAGGATTGGAAGAAGCGCTGGCACAAGTACATAATTTCTAACGGGGACTATTTTGAAGGCGACAACATCAATGTAGAAGAATAAATAAATATTTTGTTCAAAAAAATTAAAATTATCGTTACTTTCTGAACACACGTCGTATATATAAAATTTTTCCCTTTCACTTCCGTTTCTAGATGGTGGGCTCTTGATTTAACGTTGAAAGTTGAAAGTTGGTTATTTCCTGTAATAGGCTAATGGCTGAACGACAAATTCCTATTATAATTTTGACCCCTTCGTGGATAAATAACCATTATATTTCTAATAAATTAGGTACAGTAATATAAATAGGCTATTACGGTTACAGATTAATTTGGCAGAAAGAGTTACGAGCGCTGTCGTGGAGCGCTCTCTACATTAATTAGGGATACAGCTTACTGTGATGTATACAGTTCTTTAAGCTCCTAGTATATTGACGAATGACAAGTATCTAATCACTACATAGTAGAGGTGGGCGTTTCTGCTATTTTTACAAAACGTCAACAAACTGTTGAGGGAAAAAAGCTGCTTTTTAAAACAGTTGGAAAAAACAGGTTTATAAAACTGAAACTCAAAGTTGTATTAGCAGCTAAAACATAAAACAAATACGTTCAGTTTTCTAAGACTACTTTTTCATTCCCACTGCCACCATGTCCTTAAATTGTTTTTGAGTATAAAGCATTTAGAAAGGATAAAAATAATCCTTACAAGTGTAGTAATAATTAAATTACATTATCAAAACGTAATAATTATGTAAGCCATTTTATATTTACAAAATGCAATGAATAGAAGCGTTCTTTTTTTTACTTAAAAATTAAATAGTCTTTTGCGTATTTACCGAAATGCAAACGATTTAGAATGTTTTTAGTTGATTAAAAAATATTGATGATTGATAATAATTATAAAAAATATGTTTAAATAAAATTAGGCTCTGTATCTACAAAATGTGAGGGGTTGTTACTACAACTCGCAACAAAATAGAGATAAATGTTGACATTGACCAAACAGTTCTTACGTCACTACAAGCAACAAGCAACTTTGGAATAAAGGGAAAAAGCATAAAAGCAGTTTTTTTTACTTAAAAATTAAATAGTCCTTTGCATATTTACCGAAATGCAAACGATTTAGAATATTTTTAGTTGATTAAAAAATATTGATGATTGATAATAAATATAAAAAATATGTTTAAATTAGGCTCTGTATCTACAAAATGTGAGAGGTTGTTACTACAACTCGCAACAAAATAGAGATAAACGTTGACATTGACCAAACAGTTCTTACTTCACTAGAAGCAACAAGCAACTTTGGAATAAAGGGAAAAAACATAAAAGCAGTTAGCAGGCAAACAGCAGGAAAACAGTTTTGTCGCTTGCGGCAACGTTCGAATAGAACAGTCCGGTTCCTTGTTTAACAAATCATAAACCAGTCCAAGTCCAACTTGTTTCCGTTTGAAAAAGCAGTTTGTTGTTTATAGAAAAGCAGTTTTTTTAACAGTTTGGTGTTTTCTGCCCCACCACTACTACATAGCCGCCTCGGTGGCCTAGTTGATAGCGTACTGGGCTTTCACCCCGAGGACCCGGGTTCGATTCACGGCCATGGCTTGACATTTTCATACGCTATAAATCATCCCATCGTCTGCATTAGCCCAAGTGTGCACAATAGTCGGACGTTAAACACAAAAAATCACTGCATCAATACATTTGCAAAGAAGAAAATGGCGAGCCTCTCCAGCAGCGTTGGCGAATATCGTGAGGACAGGACGGGACAGGACACGGGCGTTGCCGGTGAAAGGAAAAGGTTACAAGGCGACCGGCGCCGCGAGTATTCCAAATTCATTTCAATATTTACCGCAAATATGACGAGTGCTTAATTTGAATTTCTTTGAGAGGAATCCATTTAAAAACAACTTTCACTCGGACTTATCTGTAACCAGTTTAAAACATCTTCGCCGGCTCTTCTTCATTTACTGTCAATAATTTTATGGTGAAAGCCCCCATACTGATCCGTTGCCATCTGGTAGGAAATACGTGTATCCTTGTCCTGCATACAATAGTGCACTTCTTTTTAGAGGCTACTAAACACTAGTACCCGAAGAATCATTGATAACTCGAGCGACACTAAATTAGGGCCTATGTTCTTATAAAACTATTATAATTATTTGATAAAAGATAAAATAGACAGTTTAGGATTTCAAAGTAAATATGTTTAAGTTTATTAATAAATTTGTTGTCTACATACGTCACAAATTGCATTTGCAATTATTTTGTACCCGATTAAAAGATTAATTCAACAGTTTATCCCAAATTGTTTAAAAAATATGTTCTTGGTATAACCGTATGATTGTGTCGACATTAGGAAACGTAAGAATGATAGTTTATTGTATCCTCATTATACGTCCTCATTAGTACATACCCAAACTTATCCTCATTTATAATATCAATAGTAATACGTCCACATACGTATTCTCATTTACAATATCTCTATTAATACGTTCCCATACGTATCCTCATTTATAATATCTCTATTATTACGTCCCCATATGTATCCTCATTTATAATATCTCTATTATTACGTCCCCATATGTATCCTCATTTATAATATCTCTATTAATACGTCCCCATATGTATCCTCATTTATAATATCTCTATTATTACGTCCCCATATGTATCCTCATTTATAATATCTCTATTATTACGTCCGTATATGTATCCTCATTTATAATATCTCTATTAATACGTCCCCAAAAGTATCCTCATTTACAATATCTCTATTAATAAGTTCCCATATGTATCCTCATTTATAATATCCCCATCAATACGTCCCTTTACGTATCCTCATTTATTATGTCCCCATTATTATGTTCCATACGTATCCTCATTTATTATATCCCCAATAATATGTTCCATAAGTATCCTCATTAATTATATCCCCATTAATATGTTCCATACGTATCCTCATTTATTGTATCCTCAATAATATGTTCCATACGTATCCTCATTTATATCCCATTATATATTATATATTACATGTATTATATATATATTATTATTATTATATTATATTATATTCATATAGTATATATTTTTTCCTGTTGTAAACCTGTATTTTCCTGTTGTATATATATATATATATATATATATATATATATATATATATATATATATATATTATATCCCCATTAATATGTACCCATACGTACCCTCAATTATTAAATTTTCATTAATACGTCCCCATACGTATTCTCATTTATTATATTTCCATTAATACATTCCCATACGTATCAGCATTTATTATATCCCCATTGATATGTTCCATACGTGTTATCATTTATTATATCCCCATTGATATGTTCCATACGTATTCTCATTTATTATATCCCCATTAATATGTTCTATACGTATCCTCATTTATTATATCCCCATTAATATGTTCCATACGTATCCTCATTTATTATATCCCCACTAATATGTTCCATACGTATCCTCATTTATTATATCCCCATTGATATGTTCCATACGTATTCTCATTTATTATATCCCCATTGATATGTTCCATACGTATCCTCATTTATTATATCCCCATTAATATGTTCCATACGTATCCTCATTTATTATATCCCCATTGATATGTTCCATACGTATTCTCATTTATTATATCCCCATTGATATGTTCCATACGTATCCTCATTTATTATATCCCCATTAATATGTTCCATACGTATCCTCATTTATTATATCCCCATTAATATGTTCCATACGTATCCTCATTTATTATATCCCCATTAATATGTTCCATACGTATCCTCATTTATTATATCCCCATTGATATGTTCCATACGTATTCTCATTTATTATATCCCCATTGATATGTTTCATACGTATCCTCATTTATATATCCCCATTGATATGTTCCATACGTATCCTCATTTATATATCCCCATTGATATGTTCCATACGTATCCTCATTTATATATCCCCATTGATATGTTTCATACGTATCCTCATTTATATATCCCCATTGATATGTTCCATACGTATCCTCATTTATTATATCCCCATTGATATGTTTCATACGTATCCTCATTTATATATCCCCATTGATATGTTCCGTACGTATCCTCATTTATATATCCCCATTGATATGTTCCATACGTATCCTCATTTATATATCCCCATTGATATGTTTCATACGTATCCTCATTTATATATCCCCATTGATATGTTCCATACGTATCCTCATTTATATATCCCCATTGATATGTTCCATACGTATCCTCATTTATTATATCCCCATTGATATGTTCCATACGTATCCTCATTTATTATATCCCCATTGATATGTTCCATACGTATCCTCATTTATTATATCCCCATTGATATGTTTCATACGTATCCTCATTTATATATCCCCATTGATATGTTCCATACGTATCCTCATTTATATATCCCCATTGATATGTTCCATACGTATCCTCATTTATATATCCCCATTGATATGTTCCATACGTATCCTCATTTATATATCCCCATTGATATGTTCCATACGTATCCTCATTTATTATATCCCCATTGATATGTTCCATACGTATCCTCATTTATTATATCCCCATTGATATGTTTCATACGTATCCTCATTTATATATCCCCATTGATATGTTCCATACGTATCCTCATTTATATATCCCCATTGATATGTTCCATACGTATCCTCATTTATTATATCCCCATTGATATGTTCCATACGTATCCTCATTTATTATATCCCCATTGATATGTTTCATACGTATCCTCATTTATATATCCCCATTGATATGTTCCGTACGTATCCTCATTTATATATCCCCATTGATATGTTCCATACGTATCCTCATTTATATATCCCCATTGATATGTTCCATACGTATCCTCATTTATATATCCCCATTGATATGTTCCATACGTATCCTCATTTATTATATCCCCATTGATATGTTCCATACGTATCCTCATTTATTATATCCCCATTGATATGTTTCATACGTATCCTCATTTATATATCCCCATTGATATGTTCCATACGTATCCTCATTTATATATCCCCATTGATATGTTCCATACGTATCCTCATTTATATATCCCCATTGATATGTTTCATACGTATCCTCATTTATATATCCCCATTGATATGTTCCATACGTATCCTCATTTATATATCCCCATTGATATGTTTCATACGTATCCTCATTTATATATCCCCATTGATATGTTCCATACGTATCCTCATTTATATATCCCCATTGATATGTTCCATACGTATCCTCATTTATTATATCCCCATTGATATGTTTCATACGTATCCTCATTTATATATCCCCATTGATATGTTCCATACGTATCCTCATTTATATATCCCCATTGATATGTTCCATACGTATCCTCATTTATATATCCCCATTGATATGTTTCATACGTATCCTCATTTATATATCCCCATTGATATGTTCCATACGTATCCTCATTTATATATCCCCATTGATATGTTTCATACGTATCCTCATTTATATATCCCCATTGATATGTTCCATACGTATCCTCATTTAGTATTGATATGTTCCATACGTATCCTCATTTATTATATCCCCATTAATACGACTCCTAACTTAACCTCACTTATTATTTATTGAAATTTGATAAACAATTGTCAATTCGAATGTCAAGGAAAATATTTCAAATGGTTTGCTACACATGCTATGCGACATTAACCCTAATGTTAAAGAAAAAACTAAAAATAATAATAAAAGTTCCTGAGTTTGATACTGAAAACATAATTGACAGCTAAAATTATCAAAAATAAACATCGTAAGCCTCTTGTCTTTCATATTACAGCAGCAAGTGTTTGAAAACAAGGCATTGTTGAACTGTGACATTTAAGAGCCAGTAAATACAATTACTTTTAGTATGAACGTTTCTTTGAGCGATTTTAGTAACAAAAAACATCGTTTTTGTTTTTTATAATCGTAACCATAACGATTAAGAGCGCCCTTCTTTAATTAAGAGCGTTTAAGAGCTTCTTTAAACTTAGGTTATTCACATCGATGAGTACTTTGAAATTTCGAAACATTGTTAACTTTTCAGCTATCTAACACTGCCATACTGAATGATTTGTAAACGAAAAAATATATTTTCAATTTTGTGCTACTTTTCTATTTATTTTATTACATAATAAGACAATGAAACTAAAAAAGCTTGAAATAACGGAAAGGAAAATCTTAAGAAAAATTATAGAAACAAAATTTCAGGATAATAAGGTAGTATATATAAGAAATAAAGCTCTCTATAAGAAAATTGAAAAACTGTCAGATACTATGAGAAAAAGGAGAATAAATTTTTACGGCCATCTTCTTAGAATGGACTCCAATAGATTGACGAAACGGGTGTTTGATTTTTTCCATAATCGTAAAAGAAAACCGAACTGGTTTAAAGAAATTGAAAAAGACCTAATAGAATTAAAAATTACAGAAAATTCACTGCTTGACCAAACTGCTAAGATAAGTACCAAGGACGAAAGAATAAGATTCCAAGATAAAACCAAAATAAGACCTAAACCTGTCATTTCGGAAGAGGAGAGGAAAAGAAGATCGGAAAGAATGAAGAGCTACTGGGAACAAAGAAAAGTACAGTGCGCAAGAAATGATTGATTCAGCGTACCCCAAAGAGGGTGAAACGAAGAGAAGAAGAAGAAGAAGACAATTAAATGTTGTCGAAAATATCACCAAGTCGTCCTGTAAAAAAGAATATATTTAGACCAATAGTATACTTTAAAGTATATTTAATTGTAATTTATCGAATATTTTATAATACATAATAACCAGACGACCACTAATAACGCCGTATCTCCAAACTTAGGTTCTAAAGCGAGTCAAAGAACACTCGTCCTCTCTGGGTTATTTATGGCCCCCGCAAATAACAAACACTGCGAGAGTTATGTCCGCCATAAAGCCGTATTATCCATATCACTAATTGTGTTTGTTAAACAAAGACGGACTGTGATTAATGGCCGCTTCTGTTTCTGCACAATTTATTTATTACAGGGCTGCCAACAGCTTACTTCCTGTTGGTAAACACTGTTCAATGTTGGTCCTCGTTTTCTATCGATGTTCGTTCATCTTGTTTAGCAATTATACTTTTCAAGCCTTTATTTTTCCTTGCGAATGTCTTCAACTCCTTGGCAGTATGATAACAGTTTCTGATCCCTTAGAGGGCGTACAAGAGTTAAATTTGGTTAGGAGAAACCCGTAAAACCTTGCAAAACAACTCATGAGTCTTAGTACTTAGTGGAAACTTGTATTTGACATTTTGTTTTTCCGTTACCAACCCTGAATGTTTGACTTGCTTGTTTTTCGAATTTATTTATTTTGTATTTAGAATTTTGTAAATAAATGGTTTTTTTTTCATTTTAACTTATTAAAAAATTATACGTTTTACTTTTAATGAGCCTACACCATCTATCAGCCATCTTCTATTGCAATAATTTCCTTCAGACCCATCTAGACTAATTCAGATCATCTATGACTACTTCAGATCTGCCATTAATACTTCAGATCTGCCATTACTACTTCATATCTACTATGACTATTTCGATCTTTCATGTCTATTTAAGATCTATCATAACTACTTCAGATCTGCCATGACTACTTTAGATCTACCATGACTATTTCTATCTTTCATGTCTATTTATGATTTATTATGACTATTTCAGATCTGCCATGACTACTTTAGATCTACCATGACTATTTCGATCTTTCATGTCTATTTAAGATCTATTATGACTACTTCAGATCTGAAATGACTACTTCAGATCTACCATGACTACTTCGGATCTGCCATTACTACTTCAGATCTACAATGATCACTTCAGATCTACCATGACTACTTCGATCTTTCATGCCTATTTAAGATCTATCATTACTACTTCATATATGCCATGACTACTTCAGATCTGCCATGACTCCTTCGGATCTTCCATGACTACTTCATACAGATCTGCCATGACTACGTCAGATCTGCCATGACTATTTTAGATCTGCCATGGCTACTTCGAATCCTCCATGACTACTTCATTCAGATCTGCCATGACTACTTCAGATCTGCCATGACTACTTCAGATCTGCCACGACTACATCAGATCTGCCATGACTACTTCAGATCTGCCATGACTACTTCAGATCTGCCATGACTACTTCAGATCTGCCATGACTACTTCAGATCTGCCATGACTACTTCGGACCTTCCATGACTACTTCAGATCTACTGTGACTATATCAGATCTGCCATGACTACTTCGGATCTGCCATGACTACTTCGGACCTTCCATGAATAATTCATTCAGATCTGCCATGAATACTTCATTCAGATCTGCTATGACTACTTCAGATCTGCCACGACTACATCAGATCTGCCATGACTACTTCGGATCTGCCATTACTACTTCGGATCTTCCATGACTACTTCATACAGATCTGCCATGACTACGTCAGATCTACCATAACTACATCAGATCTGCCATGACTATTTTAGATCTGCCATGACTACTTCGAATCTTCCATGACTACTTCATTCAGATCTGCCATGACTAGTCCAAAAAGTATTGTATGTCTCTTCTCGAAGAAAACAGTGCCAAAAGCTACGTTAGTATAATATGTAACCTAAAGATAATATTTCTTACAACGTATTCAAACACAACAAACGAGGCCATCGACTAATGTTAATTAATAAGCTGCTGGTTAAGTTAGGTTATGTTTGTAGTGAATTAGGTTTTCTGATTTAAATTTTTTTAAATGTTAATATAAACATTTCTTAGAGTTTGAAATTTGCAGTAACATACGCAAAAGTTCGGTTATAGGACAGTAGCAACATGAATAACGGTTTAGTAAGGCAACAGTAGGGGGGCAGATTCCCGTCTTGGATCATCTGTCAAACGTTTCTTACTCCATGCTCGCTGCAACGTAAAAATAACTCTCGGTACATTTAACAAACAACTCCAATATTCTAAATGTAGATAATTCTTAAGAGGTAATAAGCAATTTCTTCATTTTCTGACAAAGTTGGTACAACTGATTTAACAAAGGAACAATCAAATTCTATTTTTGTTGGTTTCCAGATGCAATGAATTACAGAACGAGTATTTGCATGGCTTTTTCTTTTCTGATAATGTTGGTACACCTGATTAAACATTAATTGTTTTTAAATTCTTTGTACAAAGATACTCTTTCTGTTTTAGATTCTAGATTCGTGTACTACTTACAAAAACACTTTTCAGATAAAAGTAACAATATTTTTTTGTCTGTTGGCTTTCTGTCAATGTTGGTGTGTCTGGAGAAACATTTACTGTTGCAGCGTTATTTCCTTTGAATGCCAGATTTACAATGAATTTACATGAGCACTGCCAATAACTTATTTCCTATTGGTAAACAAGTCTTCACAGTTAACAATAACATTTCCGTGACACCCGACTTTCTGCCAATTTTAATACACTTGATTCAGTGCTCTTTTATTCAAATTCTACATTTCTGTCTCAAAAAGCGAGAAGAGCGAGTAAAATTTACGTCTTGCTGGCAAATTGATCATTTCCTTTTTGGTGGCCACGTTTCAGTGGCTATTGGCCTCTTACCAAATGCTTCCGTCACTGTTTCCGGATGAGCTCCAGATAAGTTCAAGGAGAGTGGAAAATATTGCAACAATTCGATTGGGTTATGTTGCCTGAACTTGATTACGCTGATATGCGATGTAAATCCCAAATTGTAGTTTAAGGCTTCCCATAGTATCACCATATTGTCTTCAGGTCCAGATATACGAGGTGTGTTCAGAAAGTAACGAGAATTTTAATTTTTGAACAAAATATTTATTTATTCTTCTACATTGATGTTGTCGCCTTAAAAATAGTCCCCATTGGAGATTATGCACTTGTGTCAGCGCTTCTTCCAATCCTCGAAATACTTCTCAAACTCGATCTTTGAGATAGCCTTTAGTTCTTTCAACGATGCGCTTTTAATGTCATCTACGGCTGTAAAACGACGGCCATTTAAGTTCTCTTTATTTTTGGAAATAGAAAAAAGCCACACGGAGCTATGTCTGGCGATTATGGAGGCTAGGGCATCATTACAGTATTGTTTTTGGCCAAAAATTCACGAACAAGCAATGAAGTGTGAGCTGGTGCTTATCTTGGTGCAAAAGCCATGAATTGTTTTTCCACAGATCCGGGCGTTTTTTCGGATTGCTTCACTCAAACGGCGTTGAACTTGTAGGTAGTACTCCTTATTGACAGTTTCACCTGGTGGCAGGAATTCATGATACACTATGCCATTAATGTCGAAGAACACAGTGAGCATAACCTTCAAGTTCGACCGCACTTGTCGAGCCTTTTTCGGTCTTGGCGAGCCAGAATGTCTCCACTGGGATGATTGAGCCTTAGTTTCGGCGTCATATCCGTAAACCCATGTTTCGTCACCTGTTATAATACGTTTCAGTAATTCTGCATCGTCGTTGACTTCATTTAGTGTCTTCTGAGTGACTTCCATTCGCCGCTGTTTTTCTTCAAAATTCAGCAATTTTGGAACGAATTTTGCTATCACGCGTTTCATACATAAAAGATTGGAAACAATGTCATGACATGATCCAATCGATATGCCAACATCATCAGCGACCTCTCTAATTGTGATTCGACGATTGTTCGTAACCATTTCTTTCACGTTTTCCACGTTTTCGTCGGTTGTTGATGTACTGGGGCGTCCAGGGCGTTCGTAATCTTCAACGTCTTCACGGCCTTCTTGGAAACGCTTATTCTACTCGTAAACTCTTACTTTACTCGTAGCAGACTCACCATAGGTTAACATTTGTTACACACTATGTTACACTTTATTCAAATTTTTACGCAAAATTTGATACAAATTCTTTGATCCATTTCTTTTAACAAACGAAAATCGCCGAGCTCATAAAAACACGTCTAACCTTAGTGGCTGTCACAGAGTCAACAATGAGAACAGCTGAACGTTTTATCATACTTCAAGGGCATGTATACCAACATAAAAAAAAATGTTTGACAATCGCACTCTCCAAACCCGTGAAATTTAAAAATTCCCGTTACTTTCTGAACACACCTCGTACAGGACAGTAATTATCAATTAAAATGTTTTCTGATAAATTAACTTCACTTCCTCTTGCCAAAACATTCTTTAACTGATTTATGTTGGTACACATGATGCTAGGATTTTTCAACAATGAAAATGTGGGCTGACCGCAGCAGTCTTGTGTTTTCATAAATCTCACAATACCTGGCCACCGCAGTGACTAAACAGGTGAGATCATCCAGACAGCAATTAAAGGATTTATTTTGTTCGTTAACGCACTCTTGGCACGTCCTTGTTTTTATGTTAAGTTGAAAGTAACTTAATTTTGATCATTACTTCAGTAAGTAGTTTTTATGATGTAAGTATTGTAAACGGAATAATGACTCATGGTGTTTGTTACTTTCTAGCTAGACTGTAAACCTTTCACAATAGGCTTATACTAATAGTTCGGAGAACAGTAGACATATTCTTAATTGTTTGATCATCGCTCTACGACTGCACGGTGATCTTTTCCGCCAATTTTACCGGTAACCGAAATATTTACGAAAAATTTTACTGGAACACCTTTACTGGAAATTTTAAGCTGTTTATCCATGTAGTGGTAAAAAAAAATTATGGCAGTACAGTTCATCCAGTATTACAGGAAACATCTAGCAACTTCACTTACCATTTTTAAAATAGAGGCGGCCATCTTGAAACGGAAGTGAATGGAAAAATATACACATACGTAGTTCGGGACAAGGCTGTGTACCGAATTTCAAAACAATCACTCAGTGAGTTTGGCCAAAACTGCGTATATTCGTTTTCGTTAAATCAGAGGCCACCATCTTGAAACGGAAGTGAATGGAAAAACTTACACATACGTAGTTCGGGACAAGGCTGTGTACCGAATTTCAAAACAATCACTCAGTGAGTTTGGCCAAAACTGCGTGTATTCGTTTTCGTTAAATCAGAGGCCACCATCTTGAAACGGATGTGAATGGGGAAAAACTTACACATAGGTCTACGTAGTTCGGGACAAGCCTGTGTACCGAATTTCAAAACAATCAGTCAGTGAGTTTGGCCAAAACTGCGTATATTCGTTTTCGTTAAATCAGAGTCCACCATCTTGAAACGGATGTGAAAGGGGAAAAACTTACACATACTTAGTTCGGGACAAGGCTGTGTACCGAATTTCAAAACAATCAGTCAGTGAGTTTGGCCAAAACTGCGTATATTCGTTTTCGTTAAATCAGAGTCCAACATCTTGAAACGGATGTGAATGGGAAAAAACTTACACATACTTAGTTCGGGACAAGGCTGTGTACCGAATTTCAAAACAATCACTCAGTGAGTTTGGCCAAAACTGCGTATATTCGTTTTCGTTAAATCAGAGGCCAACATCTTGAAACGGAAGTGAATGGGAAAAATTTTACATATCGTTTGGGCTTTATACGAAAGTACTTTCGGACCAAATTTAAGAAAAATCGGTCAATGCGTTTGACCAAAACGGCGTATAATCGGCATTACAAAATCAGAGGCCGTTGTCTTAAAGAGAAATTGAATGAGAAAATATCTTTAACATACGTCTTTTGGGTTTTATACAAGGTATCTTCTAAAACAATCAGTCAATGCATTTGGCCAAAACTGCGCAACAAACGCACAAAACAAATGCAAAAAAAAAAAAAAAAACAGAAACGTCGCTTCGCTCAGCCGATTGTAGAAAATATTGTTTTCGTCCAAAGTTTATTTTTCACGTCTAAAAGTTTATAAAAAGGATTTTTAAATGAAAAAATCAGGGCAAATCTAGGAGAATCCAATAACGTATGGGGAAACAAACAATTCTCTTCCATTTATAACTCAACAAAATGGTGCGGAATTTAAAACACAAATTTTCATAAATGTTTTAGAAAAAAATAATAGTTACTAAACAAAAATATGTAATAGCCTCGATTTTATAAATATAAATATATTTGCAGTACAATATCAACAGTGCCCTAACCTTTCCGACACGTTCCGAAAATGATAAAATCGTTTGCTTTGCATTATTTCAGGATTCACGATCTTCGCGAAGGACCTCCGGGCAGGATTATCACACATGTTACAGGGTGTTACACAACTAACCAACGCAGTTTCGCACACCGAGAATTGCCCTCAGGAGGCGTATAAATTACAGAAGTGAAACGATAGAGGGCGCTACCGTTCAGCTATGAAACGCATCGCTGCTCCCGAATAAAGATTCACTCATACCCGAGCCGCTTTCATGTCGCCGCTAGCGTTAATCCGGAGCTGGTTCTCAGACCATTCATAGCGGACACGTCTCGTCTTGGGTGTCAAACAAGCTTCATTCAACGCTGTATCAAATGGCGCAATTTTCTATTGAAGTGTTACAGTTGTTCTTGTAACGAGTTTAGTGTAAGTTGTAGAATTTTAAAAAAATTAGAAAACAGTTGATCATTTAATTGTTTTATAGCATTAATATATAATACTGAAACGCACCACCTCAGCATAGTGTTTCGTCATTAACTAAAAGTAATGTTCAGGCAGGCATAATACTCACTAATAGTTTATGCTGATCAACGATGACGATCATAGTATGCTGATCAACGATGATCATCAGATAGTTTGTGATGACGATCAACGATGAAAACGTGGAAAAAGTGAAAGAAATGGTTACGAACAATCTGATAAGCTGCTTTTTCGCTGATGTAATTGAAGAGAATTTTCGAATTTATTTTTATATATTTATATTTGCTATTCGTATGGTAAATAATTTTAAAACTAGTTTTGAATCGAAGCTTTTAAGTTTTGGCGAGAGGAGCGAATAGAAAAAAGTGTCCCGAAACTTTTTAACGTAACGGAAATATGAAACGGAAACGAGCAAACGAATTTCGTCTCTTTATTTCTGTCTCTTTTTTTTCTTCCTCCTTTTCGATAACAGTACACGCGTATTATGTGAAAACGTTGTGTTGCTTTGGTTTCTGTATTCTCCCTTAGTTGAAGAACATGTGCACGTTGTGACCGTTCGTAATCCATTCAAATATTTATAATAATAATTGTTAATATTGCTAGTTTTTAACAACATAACCTGCAACTTATTATAGCCTATCAGCTGTTCAATGCAATCAGCTGATCGTTACGAATTAATATAAAACAACTGATCTTTTACTACAACTACAGTAAATAATATCTAAGCTAGGTTCACGTATTTATTTATTTAAACAAAGCAATATATTTGTAAACATATCTTCAAACTAATTGTATATTCAGCAAAGATATCACTAACAAAAGCTTCGCTCTCCCGGTACCTCCCCGAGATCCACAGTGTACTTTTTTAATGGAAAATGAATCTACCCTTACTCGACATTAAACCAAGCTAAAAACATTTTCTCTTCAAGTTTATTATATAGTTTAGAAAATTTGTGACAGAATAAAATTATAAATTATATTGAGTTTTGTAAAACCGGTAATATAATAATTGAACAGTCGTTTTAGTAAAAAACAAACCGAATCTATTCATTCTCAAGCTGGGTCGATTTGAGATTCAAAATATACTAGGTGTGTTCAGAAAGTAACGAGAATTTTTAAATTTCGCAGGCTTGGAGAGTCCGATTGTCAAACATTTTTTTTATTATGTTGGTATACATGCCCTTGAAGTATGGCAAAACTTTCAGCTGTTTTCATTGACTTTATCTGTGACAGCCACTAAGGTTCGACATGTTTTTACGAACTCGGCGATTTTCGTTTGTTAAAAGAAATGGATCAAAGAATTTGTATCAAATTTTGCGTAAAAAATGGAATAAAGTGTAACAAAGTGTGTGAAATGTTAACAAAGGCCTGTGGTGAGTCTGTTATGAGTAAAGCAAGAGTTTACGAGTGGTATAAGCGTTACCAAGAAGGCCGGAAGACGTTGAAGATGACGAACGCCCTGGAACCGATGAACACCGATGAAAACGTGAAAAAGTGAAATGGTTATGAACAATCGCCGAATCACAATTAGAGAGGTCGCTGATGATGTTGGCATATCGATTGGAAACAATGTTTGTGTATGAAACGCGTGGCAGCAAAATTCGTTCCGAAATTGTTGAATTTTGAACAAAAACAGCGGCGAATTGAATATGCTAAGGAGTAACTAAATGAAGTCAACGACGATGCAGAATTACTGAAACGTATTATAACAGGTGACGAAACATGAGTTTACGGATATGACGCCGAAACTAAGGCTCAATCATCCCAGTGGAGGCATTCTGGCTCGCCAAGACCGAAAAAGGTTCGACAAGTGCGGTCGAACGTGAATGTTATGCTCACTGTGTTCTTCGATATTAATGGCATAGTGCATCATGAATACCTGACACCAAGTGAAACGGTCAATAAAGAGTGTTCAAAGCCTTATGCGAGAAGCAATCCGAAAAAAATGCCCGGATCTGTGGAAAAACAATTCATGGCTTTTGCACCACGATAATGCACCAGCTCACACTTCATTGCTTGTTCGTGAATTTTTTGCCAAAAACAGTACTGTAACGATGCCCCAGCCTCCATATTCGCCAGACATGGCTCCGTGTGACTTTTTCCTATTTCCAAAAATAAAGAGATCCTTAAAGGGCCGTCGTTTTACAGCCGTAGATGACATTAAAAACACATTGCTGAAAGAACTAAAGGCTATCTCAAAGATCAAGTTTGAGAAGTGTTTCGAGGATTGGAAGAAGCGCTGGCACAAGTGCATAATCTCCAATGGGGACTATTTTGAAGGCGACAACATCAATGTAGATGAATAAATAAATATTTTGTTTAAAAATTAAAATTCTCGTTACTTTTTGAACACACCTCGTATGTTTCAAAGAAAATTAATTTCAAAAATATATAGAGTTTCTAACTGTAATAAATTTACTTGGTATTTTGGAATTAAAAGCTGAAATTTGCAATCTCAAAATAAATCAGAATTACAGGAACTAATGATAGGCCTACCATAACCTTATAACCACATAACGTATTATAATTTTACCAGTTTAATTTTGATGCAGAATGTACTGTAATATTAGGCATACTTTAATTTGGAAATTAAAAGTATTTTTTAAATGTACAACCAATTTTTACAATTTAGCTGTATGATTTAGTCATGTTTTTTTAAAAAATATCTAAAAGCACATTTTTGTGTATAGCTAGTAAAAGTAAAAGTAAAGGTCAATTTGAAAAAATGTTTTACCAAAATTATACAATTTTTTTTATGGTATGATAAGCAATTAAAGATGTCCATTAAAGATCTCTAAGACTGGGTTAGTTGGTAAAACAGCTGTTTCCTTTACATGACTTTCATTGTAATCTTTAAAGAAATTACGATGATTAACTACAAATTTAATTCGATGTACAATAATAATATAGAAAATTTAAATGACTTAAATTTAAACTAACTTTGTGACGTTTTAATTGTGTTTAACGTCCGTTTTTTTTATGTGTTCAACGTCCGACTAATGCACACTTGGGCAGACGATGGGATGATTTTTTAGCGTACGAAAATGCCAAACCCTGGCTGGGAATCGAACCCGGGTTCTCGGGATGAAAGCCCAGTACGCTATCAACTAGGGGTGGGCGTTTCTGTTATTTTTACAAAACGTCAATAATCTGTTTGTTGAGGAAAAAAGCTGCTTTTTAAAACAGTTGAAAAAAACAGGTTTAGAAATCTGAAACTCGAAGTTGTGTTTTGCTGCTAAAACATAAAGCACATACGTTCAGTTTTCTAAGACTATTTTTTTTATTCCCTATTACCACCATGTCCTTAACTGTTTTTGGGTGTAAAGCATTTAGAAAGGATAAGTGTTAATCCTTTAAGGATAAGCAAAAATCCTTATAAGTGTAGTAATAATTAAATTACATTCTCAAAACGTAATATATATGTAAGCCATTTTAAATTTACAAAATGCAATGAATTTGTAATAGAAATATTCTTTTTTTTTACTTAAAAATTAAATAGTCCTTTGAATATTTACTGAAATGCAAACAATTTAGAATATTTTTAGTTGATTAAAAAATATTGATGATTGATAATAAATATAAAAAATACGTTTAAATAAAATTAGGTTATGTATTTACAAAATGTGAGATGTTACTGTCATATTTTTATTTGGGAGAAAGTAGGTTTTCACTTTTCAACACTGAAAAAAGTAACCTTAATAAGTACAATATAGTAATAAGAACATAGTAATTAAAAAACTAAAAGAAAACGTTCAAAATTGTCTACTAAATATTTTGAAGTTTCTAAACACAAAGTAAACTATGGAGAAAAACTAATATAAAACACAATTATGGCTGATTTTACAGTTTAAAAAATGTTTGAACAAATTTTACATTTAAAACTTGCAAACAACTCACAACAAAATAGAGATGAACGTTGACATTGACCAAACAGTTCTTACTTCACTACAAGCAACAAGCAACTTTGGAATAAAGGGAAAAAGCATAAAAGCAGGTTGAAGAAAAGCAGTGTCAGGAAAACAGTTTAAGCGCTTGCGGCAACGTTCTAATAGAACGTGGGTGGTGGGGAAGTCCTTGTTTAACAAATCACGAACCAGTCCAAATCAAACTGCTTGTTTCCGTTTGAAAAAGCAGTTTGTTTGTCGTTTATAGAAGAGCAGTTTTTTTAACAGTTTGGTGTTTTCTGACCCACCACTACTATCAACTAGGCTACCGAGGCGGCTAAATTTAAATGAAAGATGTTATGCTTTTATAAGAATCGAATAGTAAGAATATAACATTGGTTTATCGATACGTTATCAGAAACAAAGTCACAGTAGTGAAAAAGGAGAAAAATCAGCCTTCTAAATAATATAGCTACATGTCCTAATTGAAGCAAAATGTCATTGAACTTTTGTATCACAAATAAAACACTATATGGCGTATCCAGTGTAGTATAGATGCATCAGGTATTTATAAAGATAGATAAATACATCATTTTTTTAATCAAACAAAATGAGGAGGTTTAAAAGAAAATGGTTCTTAAAAAGAAGGGAAATACAGAAACCAAAGCAACACAACGTTTGCACATAATACGCGTGTACTGTTATCGAAAAGGAGGAAGAAAAAAAAGGCAGAAATAAAGAGACGAAATTCGTTTGCTCGTTTCCGTTTCATATTTCCGTTACGTAAAAAAAAATCGGGACACTTTAAATTTATAGAATTTAATAATATAGGTCAAATAGAAGTGTTTAAAGGAAAAACAAATGTTGCTAAAATCTAGCACGAGTGTTGAATCGATTGCTGACGTAGATCGTTCATTTTGTGCTGAGAATTTATCAGCTGATGTTGCCAAATTTTAAGGCGGGAGACAAAACACGGCCACAGTTCTGGATTTATAAAGACAGATGGCATTTGAAAACATTTTTGAAAAAATAATTAAATTAGACGCTGGAAGATTTACAGTTTTATAAAACTGAAATTATCACAATATAAAACTTATCTGTTTTCCCCGTTCAGAGCTCAGATTTATGGTGTGGGAAGTTATATATTGCAACTTGACCAAAATAGACGCGCGTTGAATCGTGGTTTTACTTGTGAAGTAGATCTGCACAGTTACAGCTGGAACAAAGGAAATAACGGCACTCATCTGACTCGCTGACGTGATAGAAGCGTGTTTCCTAAAACAAACACTCAATATCTTAACCAGTATTACAACGTATAAACTAGCATTTAACATTTCAATTTGAATTGAAAATTCATACTCATTTATGTATTCTTGTTGTCCTTTACAACAACAAGAACAAATAAATTCTTGTTGTTCTTTAACGTACAAGCATTTAAGTCTAACGGCTTTCTTTTAATTTTCAAAAGAAGCATTGTGTGATTGTGAATTAAATTATTATTTGTAATAAATATTCTTTTTAAAGCATTACTTAAAAAAAAATTTTGTCATCCTGTGTTTAAACTAGTGGTGGGACAGAAAACTCCAATCTGTTAAAAAAACTGCTTTTCTATAAACAACAAAACAAACTGCTTTTTCAAACGGAAACAAGCAGTTGGATTTGGACTGGTTTATGATTTGTTAAACAAGGAACGGCTTTCCGCACTACCACACCTACGTTCTATTCGAACGTTGCCGCAAGCGCTAAAACTGTTTTCCTGCTGTTTGCCTGTTAATTGCTTTTCTTCTACTTGCTTTTATGCTTTTTCCCTTTATTTCAAAGTTGCTTGTTGCTTGTAGTGAAGTAAGAACTGTTTGGTCAATGTCAACGTTTATCTCTATTTTGTTGCGAGTTGTAGTAACAACCTCTCACATTTTGTAGATACAGAGCCTAATTTTATTTAAACATATTTTTTATATTTATTATCAATCATCAATATTTTTTAATCGACTAAAAATATTCTAAATCGTTTGCATTTCGGTAAATACGCAAAGGACTATTTAATTTTTAAGTAAAAAAAGAATGCTTCTATTAGAAATTCATCGCATTTTGTACGTAAAATGGCTTACATAATTATTACGTTTTGATAACATAATTTAATTATTACTAAACTTGTAAGGATTATTTGTATCCTTTCTAAATGCTTTATACCCCAAAACAGTTAAGGACATGGTGGCAGTGGGAATGAAAAAGTAGTCTTAGAAAACTGAACGTATGTGCTTTATGTTTTAGCTGCTAATACAACTTCGAGTTTCAGTTTTCTAAACCTGTTTTTTTCCAACTGTTTTAAAAACAGCTTTTTTCTCAACAAACAGTTTGTTGACGTTTTGTAAAAATAACAGAAACGCCCACCTGTAATTTAGATACGCACAAGGTCATTAGACGAAGCAAGTCGTACTCTCTATAAATATGCCAAACGGACATTTGACAGGTTTTTAGCACATTTTTGTAGGCCTTATTATTTCTTCTATTCGAAAAGAAAACCAAAAACAACACGCTCAAGGTCATAAAACGTCTCTGGTGGCCTGAACAAATAGGCCATCAATCACCGAGTAATATTTCGTATTCGAATCCTTTGTTTGATGACACTTTCCAGAAACCAGGCGAGTGCAGGTCCAAACGTGTTTTGATTTATATTACCGGAAGTTGTATTCTGTTCCGTTGCCTTGGTTGTAAAATATAGATTACTCATAATTGCCCTAAACGGAATTCAAATAATCGAATGAATACTTCTTCGACGCTACACGGAAACCTTTTGTTAAATCACGTGAGTACGATATGAGCACACGTGACACAATTTTGGTAATATTTGGCCAATGGGACCATTAAAATCCTACGCTGCAACTAAAATATAAATTTCAGTATATTAGATTAACCAGGACATGAAAGGCTATACGTTACATGCTCGTAAGTTACACGGAAAATACCACTTTTGTATATTCTGTTCACTAACGCCCTTTTGACCGATTAAATTCAAATTTGTACGGGAACGATTAATACCATAAACAGCAAATTATAGGTTACAACAGTCTTATTTGCGTGAAATAAAACGGCTATCTTAAACATGTCTAGACAAATTTCATTGGAAGATTTAGTTGTCATCATGCCGTAACCATGAAATGTATGACAACCTTGTTTTTCACGTATATTGTTTTAGAGATCGTTAAAATTTGTATGTACATTTCTAGCGTTCACAGTTTTAGCGTTTTTCGCTTGAACTTTGAGCAAAAATCGAATTTTGGGAATTCGTTGCGGGGCGAAATCCACTCAAATTATTAAAAAAATATCCTTTTTTTATCATACATATTTTATTATGATTTCATTATCGTAATCAGCGTTAGAATCTGCATAAATTAGTATTTTTCAATTTTTAAAACCGTAAAAAAATGAAAGTGAACCATATATTTTCAACGTAATTTAGCCTATTTTAAATTTTAATTCATGTATATTTTAAAACGTTGCTAGCAATGGTATAATAATAAAATTTTCGAAAAGTGTAAAATAAAGAAATTACTTTCATGTTTTACTTTTTACAAATTCGCTTCCATCAGTGAGACACTTGAATACCGCGGTATTTTGTCCCCCCTCTTCAAACCTTTTGACCGATTAGACACACTTTATTAATGGAATCACTTCTACCAATTGATTAATAACAAATTGTATATTTAATCAAATACGATATACTCTTCTTTTCGTCTTAAAATATTTTCCGACGTCTTCCATTATTACTGTGTTCAGTATAATGATCTGTCTTCCCTAGCTTCGTCAATTCTACTTTCGTTGACGCGTTTCGGAGAACTTCCATCTTCAAAAACTATATCTATCAAAAATAGGGATAAATATAGTTTGTGAAGATAGAGGTTCTCCGAAACGCGTCAACGAACGTAGAATTGACGAAGTTAGGCAAGGCAGATCGTTATACTCAACACAGTGAATTAGGCCTATGTTATTATATTATTAGTAGCCTACTTACGGTAAAATGTAGCTAATGGTAAAAATAATGTAGGGATAAATTATGAAGAAAGGAAAATTAATCTAGTTTTCCTCCTAAATGGATTCAGTTTTATAATTGGCCTATGAGGGCTACATAATATATAGCCTACTTGAAGAAAACTCATTACTTTTTAAAGAGGTTTTCGGAATATTGTTTTATTACTCAATATTACACTAGCATAGCCTAATTAATGTTCAAATTTTATTGTAACCAGTAAATTATTATGTTATCCCGTATAAAAGTGAATACATTGATTAGCCTACAATAATTAATTAGGAAAAAATGTATCAAAAATAGGGATAGATATAGTTTTTGAAGATGGAAGTTCTCCGAAACGCGTCAACGAACGTAGAATTGACGAAGCTAGGGAAGGCAGATCATTATACTGAACACAGTGATAATAATCCTAGCAGAAAAGAAGAATATAAAACGAATTTCTTCCATTATTCCCTGTTATTCCACAGATCTTGATCCAATCCCCTCTATCTCCTTCCTTCTCTCCAAGTCTCTGTTTTCCTCTTTTTTCGACCATGTGGTTTCCATTTTAAAATCTGTTTGGGAAGTCGGATTTCCGTTCATCATTTGGACATGATCAAACCATCGAAGTTGTTTTGTCTTGATGTCGTTTACGGTGTCCTTCACATCTATTATTTCACGGTTTTTAATCTTTTCCCGTTTCGACCGACCTGCGACTCTTCGCCAAAAGTCCATTTCTGTAGCTTCAACATTTTTCTGTTTTTTGTTTCAGTGGCCATACCTTGTTTCCATATGACATACACTTTTTATAATTGTAGACTATTGTATATTCTATGTTTATTTATGTTCGATATATGTTGATCCCGTACGATGCTGTTCAGTATCCATATTGCTCTTCTTCACAAGGTGTTCCGGTTTTTCGCAGTGTCCAAGAGTTAGTAATTGTCATTTCCAAATAATTGTATCTTGAACACTCCTTTGGATTGTGTTGTGTTCCAGTAGAAGATTCCTGCTCTGCCATGCACTCCGTTTTGTTTAAGTTTACCTCAAATCCCCAAATAACATTCCTGTATTAATTTCCTACTCGTGTATCATGATCATCCTGCGCTATAAATATTTGAATTATACACTTTCTAATAATCGGCTAGTAATCGGACAGGAGATGTGCACGTTCGTTAGGGCAATAAGGACAGGAGATGTGCACGTTCGTTAGGGCAATAAGGACAGGAGATGTGCACGTTCGTTAGGGCAATAAGGACAGAAGATGTGCACGTTCGTTAGGGCAATAAGGACAGAAGATGTGCACGTTCGTTAGGGCAATAAGGACAGGAGATGTGCACGTTCGTTAGGACAATAAGGACAAGAGATGTGCACGTTCGTTAGGGCAATAAGGACAGGAGATGTGCACGTTCGTTAGGACAATAAGGACAAGAGATGTGCACGTTCGTTAGGGCAATAAGGACAGGAGATGTGCACGTTCGTTAGGACAATAAGGACAGGAGATGTGCACGTTCGTTAGGGCAATAAGGACAGGAGATGTGCACGTTCGTTAGGGCAATAAGGACAGAAGATGTGCACGTTCGTTAGGGCAATAAGGACAGAAGATGTGCACGTTCGTTAGGGCAATAAGGACAGGAGATGTGCACGTTCGTTAGGACAATAAGGACAAGAGATGTGCACGTTCGTTAGGGCAATAAGGACAGGAGATGTGCACGTTCGTTAGGGCAATAAGGACAGGAGATGTGCACGTTCGTTAGGACAATAAGGACAGGAGATGTGCACGTTCGTTAGGACAATAAGGACAGGAGATGTGCACGTTCGTTAGGACAATAAGGACAGGAGATGTGCACGTTCGTTAGGGCAATAAGGACAGGAGATGTGCACGTTCGTTAGGGCAATAAGGACAGGAGATGTGCACGTTCGTTAGGACAATAAGGACAGGAGATGTGCACGTTCGTTAGGGCAATAAGGACAGGAGATGTGCACGTTCGTTAGGGCAATAAGGACAGGAGATGTGCACGTTCGTTAGGGCAATAAGGACAGGAGATGTGCACGTTCGTTAGGGCAATAAGGACAGGAGATGTGCACGTTCGTTAGGACAATAAGGACAAGAGATGTGCACGTTCGTTAGGGCAATAAGGACAGGAGATGTGCACGTTCGTTAGGACAATAAGGACAGGAGATGTGCACGTTCGTTAGGGCAATAAGGACAGGAGATGTGCACGTTCGTTAGGGCAATAAGGACAGGAGATGTGCACGTTCGTTAGGGCAATAAGGACAGAAGATGTGCACGTTCGTTAGGGCAATAAGGACAGAAGATGTGCACGTTCCTTAGGGCAATAAGGACAGGAGATGTGCACGTTCGTTAGGGCAATAAGGACAGGAGATGTGCACGTTCGTTAGGGCAATAAGGACAGAAGATGTGCACGTTCGTTAGGGCAATAAGGACAGGAGATGTGCACGTTCGTTAGGGCAATAAGGACAGGAGATGTGCACGTTCGTTAGGGCAATAAGGACAGAAGATGTGCACGTTCGTTAGGGCAATAAGGACAGAAGATGTGCACGTTCCTTAGGGCAATAAGGACAGGAGATGTGCACGTTCGTTAGGGCAATAAGGACAGGAGATGTGCACGTTCGTTAGGGCAATAAGGACAGAAGATGTGCACGTTCGTTAGGGCAATAAGGACAGGAGATGTGCACGTTCGTTAGGGCAATAAGGACAGGAGATGTGCACGTTCGTTAGGGCAATAAGGACAGAAGATGTGCACGTTCGTTAGGGCAATAAGGACAGGAGATGTGCACGTTCGTTAGGCAATAAGGACAGGAGATGTGCACGTCCGTTAGGGCAATAAGGACAGGAGATGTGCACGTTCGTTAGGGCAATAAGGACAGGAGATGTGCACGTTCGTTAGGGCAATAAGGACAGAAGATGTGCACGTTCCTTAGGGCAATAAGGACAGGAGATGTGCACGTTCGTTAGGGCAATAAGGACAGGAGATGTGCACGTTCGTTAGGGCAATAAGGACAGAAGATGTGCACGTTCGTTAGGGCAATAAGGACAGGAGATGTGCACGTTCGTTAGGGCAATAAGGACAGAAGATGTGCACGTTCGTTAGGGCAATAAGGACAGGAGATGTGCACGTTCGTTAGGGCAATAAGGACAGGAGATGTGCACGTTCGTTAGGGCAATAAGGACAGAAGATGTGCACGTTCGTTAGGGCAATAAGGACAGGAGATGTGCACGTTCGTTAGGGCAATAAGGACAGGAGATGTGCACGTTCGTTAGGGCAATAAGGACAGGAGATGTGCACGTTCGTTAGGGCAATAAGGACAGAAGATGTGCACGTTCGTTAGGGCAATAAGGACAGGAGATGTGCACGTTCGTTAGGGCAATAAGGACAGGAGATGTGCACGTCCGTTAGGGCAATAAGGACAGGAGATGTGCACGTTCGTTAGGGCAATAAGGACAGGAGATGTGCACGTTCGTTAGGGCAATAAGGACAGGAGATGTGCACGTTCGTTAGGGCAATAAGGACAGGAGATGTGCACGTTCGTTAGGGCAATAAGGACAAGAGATGTGCACGTTCGTTAGGGCAATAAGGACAGGAGATGTGCAGGTTCGTTAGGGCAATAAGGACAGGAGATGTGCTCGTTCGTTAGGACAATAAGGACAGGAGATGTGCACGTTCGTTAGGGCAATAAGGACAGGAGATGTGCACGTTCGTTAGGGCAATAAGGACAGGAGATGTGCACGTTCGTTAGGGCAATAAGGACAGGAGATGTGCACGTTCGTTAGGGCAATAAGGACAGGAGATGTGCACGTTCGTTAGGGCAATAAGGACAAGAGATGTGCACGTTCGTTAGGGCAATAAGGACAGGAGATGTGCACGTTCGTTAGGGCAATAAGGACAGAAGATGTGCACGTTCGTTAGGGCAATAAGGACAGGAGATGTGCACGTTCGTTAGGGCAATAAGGACAGGAGATGTGCACGTTCGTTAGGACAATAAGGACAGGAGATGTGCACGTTCGTTAGGACAATAAGGACAAGAGATGTGCACGTTCGTTAGGGCAATAAGGACAGGAGATGTGCACGTTCGTTAGGACAATAAGGACAGGAGATGTGCACGTTCGTTAGGACAATAAGGACAAGAGATGTGCACGTTCGTTAGGACAATAAGGACAGGAGATGTGCACTTTCGTTAGGGCAATAAGGACAGGAGATGTGCACGTTCGTTAGGACAATAAGGACAGGAGATGTGCACGTTCGTTAGGGCAATAAGGACAGGAGATGTGCACGTTCGTTAGGGCAATAAGGACAGGAGATGTGCACGTTCGTTAGGGCAATAAGGACAGGAGATTTGCACGTTCGTTAGGGCAATAAGGACAGGAGATGTGCACGTTCGTTAGGGCAATAAGGACAGGAGATGTGCACGTTCGTTAGGGCAATAAGGACAGGAGATGTGCACGTTCGTTAGGGCAATAAGGACAGGAGATGTGCACGTTCGTTAGGGCAATAAGGATAGGAGATGTGCACGTTCGTTAGGGCAATAAGGACAGGAGATGTGCACGTTCGTTAGGACAGACAAGCAAATAAGAATCGAAACATATCCTTGAATAATGAAATCAATTTTGGGTAGACTTTATACATGCTCAAAGCTCACATTATGTAAAAGCGAGCAATTCTCTTCTCTGTGCGCGGCTTCGCTCGTGACTCTTCGCAAGTGTTACAATACATTCAGCCAATTTTGACTTCTCCGTCAGTTGAGTTCTGTAAATATGCAGATTCACAAGATGGCGTCACCTGACGGTCTTTGTCACGGTTTCGTGAGGAAATAAAATTACATAATGCTTCCTCATTACGTTATGCGCTTCACTTTCTCAAATCTGAACATTTTAAGTTTGTTTTAATGTTCTGTTTTTTTATTTTAATCTTGAACACTTTTACCGGAGTGCTTAGGCAACATCAAAGGATCTGGGGCAAGGACCTCTTTGTCTACAGTTTGTTGGCAGAGATGAAATATTGAAGATTAAATTTCTTAAGATTGCGAAATTAACTGTTCAGTATAATGATCTGCCTTCCCTAGCTTCGTCAATTCTACTTTCGTTGACGCGTTTCGGAGAATCTCCATCTTCAAAAACTATATCTATAACCATTTTATAGTGTAGATATAGTTTTGTGAAGATGGAGTTTCTCAGAAACGCGTCAACGAAAAATAATAAAATCAGAAAAACTGAATTTACTAAGCTAAAATAATAATAGAAGGCAGTCTTAAAAATAATAACAGCAGATCATTATACTGAACATAGTGATAATAATCCTAGCAGAAAAGAAGAAGAATATAAAAAGAATTTGCGAAATTAGCATAAACAATTTTAAATAAAATCTATAGAGTTACGGTCTTAAAAAATAATAACAGAATCAGAAAAACATAATTAACCCCCCTTCAAAAAAAAATTATTAAAAAAATAGAAATCTGCAGAAATTATGGTTTCGGTAACTTCCAGTTTTTGTCATAAACAAAGTAATAACAATAGATTCCTTTACTAGTTTTCGTTTATGTAGAAAGATCAAACCTGCCATTTGTTGCGGTAAATAATCACACTTTTTTGTTTGCAGGTGCTAAATGAAAGTTTTTTTAATAAACAACCTTAGAATTCTCAGCCCACAAATCCTATTGTTAGTATCCTGCAAGAATTAAATGTCTGTTCCTTATTCTGAAAATAAAAATAACAATCTGCTTCTTTAAAAAGTAAGATGAATTTAATTATGTTATTCTAAAAATGTTACAAAGGTTCTACGGATTTTATAACCTACAAATCTGTACATTGTTGTCCTGACTCGGACATTTAGCTGCTGATTTTGAAAACAAAACGAAATTATTCTAGATATAAATAATCATCTTTATTTTTTTCAGGAAATAGGCGAAACTATTTCCCAGCTCAAAAAGTTATCTGCCTCACCAACTCTTAGAATTTGGAATCGTTACTAAGAATTTTAACGAAGCTCCTATGGATTTTATGTATAAACAGTTTTTCTCGTCCTTACAAATCCTGCTTATCCTAAAAACGCGGCCATCAAACAGTTCTAAGTGTCACAACAGGCTGTGGAATTTACAAGTTTCAAACGCGTTTGTTGTCATCCTGACAAGGATTGGACGCTGCTTATCCTGAAAGCAAGATGAAATGAAATGTTCGGTTCTACTTGATTAAAGCATTAAAACATATTTAGCCTTGGATGAAGTCATGGTCCAGGACAAGTCTAAAACAATTTACCACTGTGAGAGAAGGCGTACCACTGGACATGGACACAATGGCGGACTACGTGATCGTCACGCTTTGAATTCTCTTCTATTCTATTCTTCCATTTCAAATCCTAATGTGGGTAGGTACAAGAACTTTTCCAATTACTGAGGAGTTCACTCAACCGTATTCAAGCAGGCAGTGACAGTCGTTGTCGACACTGGATGACTGGGTTTTAGTTTGGTATCTGCACCGACCGACTCTTTGTGATAATGGATGATCCGTCCACGCAGGAGTATTTGTATTATACAGGGTGTAAAAAATCGGTGCGTAACCTCTACTGCAGTGAGTCCAGGCGGTTACAAATTTCATCTGCCTGCGTTAGAATCAGTTGCTCTAATTGACAGTTAGCATCGTGATCAGTTATCCGTCTGTCGGTCTTTTTGTATTTACTTGAAAATGTAAATAATTATAACTTTAAATTTTATCAATAAATATACTGAAATTTAGTGTTCACTAAATGCTACATTTTACTAAGAAGAAAATTTATTTTATAAATATCCAAAATTTTAACACAGAACATTTTCAACTGTATTAAGAAATTTACAAGAAAAAGTGTATATTTTTAACAAAAAAATATTAAATTTTTTTTTCAGTTGGTATAAAGAAGTGTAGATTAAAAGATAACTTTAATATTGTACGTGATAAACGCGTAGCGGAAAATAGAACCTAATGAAACGATACAACTTCTGTTCTGCATTAATATTTTATTTTAACGTGTAAATACAGTAATTAATAATCGTGAAACGCTGACATGATGGAAGCAAATTTTTATTACTTTTTTCATCTTACAGTAGTTTTGAAAATCTTATTTAAATCAGCATTATATCCTGTATAAACACATTTTACATTTTCTAATTATATTGAAAATACTTTAATGAAAATGAACCCTTAACGCCGTCAAACTTGTTCTATTAATGTTAACGTACTTAAACAAACAACTGAATGCTAATTTATGCGTATTTGAACGCTGATTGAACTGGTGAAATCAGATTTTACATTTTTTTTTTTTTTTTTTTTTTTTTTTTTTTAACGTCTGACTGTTGTGCACACTTGGGCTAATGCAGACGATGGGATGATGTATAGCGTGTGAAGAAAATGCCAAGCCCTGGCCGGGAATCGAACCCGGGTCCTCGGGGTGAAAGCCTAGTACGCTATCCACTAGACCACCGAGGCGGCTATCAGATTTTACAAAAAACGTGTGGTAAAATTTACGGTTTTGTAAGATTTGGAACGTTCGCCATTTTGAAACTGTTTAATGAATTTGGCTAGGTAATTATCTTGTCCAAGCTATTATAGAAACTGATTTTCCTGCTAATTTTGAATTAAATCGGAACTAAATAGTGTTACAAAGTGTGTTATCGTTCTTGTGGCCCTGGCAATTAAATTGGAAGAGTGCTGGGTTGTGAAGGTGCTGACGATCAATATGGTGGAGCTCAAATAGAAACACTTCTGATTTAATAAATCTATGAGCCAAAATGTTCACTACCTTCCAAGATGTTTGTCCTTTTGCTTGTCCCCTATCAAACTGGTCGACGAGATCTCTCCTATATTGCTATAATACGGTGCGTCCAGAAGACGTGCATTGTAGGTGGTACAGGAAATGTATATATGTAAAATCAACCCAAATAACTTTTAAGAAAATTTATTTTTAACAAAAAAACTATCGAATTTACAAAATAAAGAACGCTAAAATTCAATATTTAAAAACTATTATATAGGTTTAATCGAATGCACAATTTTTCTCATTAGGTTATGCCTTTCAAAAAATTATATGAAAAAATTACAATTGCTATACCAAACCAAAGATTACGTAAAGTTTAATTCATTTTAAAAAAATATAATTAATTGGATTAACCATTGGTCAATAATAGTTTATAGTATTTAAACAAGATTCATAGAACCATAAGACTAAATAAATTTAACAGTTTAGTAAACTTACATTAATTAAAATAAAACTTAATTGTGAAAATGTCCCTTGGGTTGAAAAGTTGACATGTCAAGCCACCCAAATGTTTATGATTACTCAGCCTTAAGGGCTTCAGGTTTGGACAAGTTCACATAAGAAAAGAAAATGTGTATTATTTTATTTTTATTAATTTTTTTTTTTGTGTTTAACGTCCGACTATTGTGCACACTTGAGCTAATGCAGACTATGGAATGATTTATAGCGTATGCAATTTCATGTTATTTCTGAACATGTTACTCCGGTTTCTACAATGATACCATTGTACCACTGGTTCTGTGCACTGTCAAAAATATCAAATATACTATTTAGGCACATTACTTACTATTAATAGATTACATTATTATTACACTAATATATCACATTAAAATTCTTTTTATATTCTTCTTCTTTTCTGTTAGGATTATTACCACTATGTTCAGTATTATGATCTGCTTCCCCAGCTTCGTTAATTCTATTTTCGTTGACGCGTTTCGGAGAACCTCCATCTTCAAAAGCTATATCTATACTCATACTGATACTCATACTCACAATTGACGAAGCTAGGGAAGGCAGATCGTTATACTGAACATGGTGACATCACATTATATTATTATTTTAATAAATTGTTATAAAATTTGCAATAAAAATTGAATTTTATATTTATACATAGATTGCACATAAATTGTGATGATAAATGTATCTGCAGCCTACCTGGTTGCGCTGGTTTTTAAAGTTCTATTCGAACGTTGCTGCAAGCGCCAAAACTATTTTCCTGCTAACTGCTTTTCTTCTACCTGCTTTTCTTCTGCCTGCTTTTATGCTTTTTCCCTTTATTCCAAAGTTGCTTGTTGCTTGTAGTGAAGTAAGAACTGTTTGGTCAATGTCAACGTTTATCTCTATTTCGTTGCGAGTTGTAGTAACAACCTCTCACATTTTGTAGATACAGAGCCTAATTTTATTTAAACATATTTTTTATATTTATTATCAATCATCAATATTTTTTAATCAACTAAAAATATTCTAAATCGTTCGCATTTTGGTAAATACGCAAAGGACTATTTAATTTTTAAATAAAAAAAAGAATGCTTCTATTAGAAATTCATCGCATTTTGTACATAAAATGGCTTACATAATTATTACGTTTTGAGAATGTAATTTAATTATTACTACACTTATAAGGATTATTTTTATCCTTTCTAAATGCTTTATACCCAAAAACAATTTAAGGACATGGTGGTAATGGGAATGAAAAAGTAGTCTTAGAAAACTGAATGCTTTATGTTTTAGCTGCTAATACAACTTCGAGTTTCAGTTTTCTAAACCTGTTTTTTCCAACTGTTTTAAAAAGCAACAAACAGTTTGTTGACGTTTTGTAAAAATAGCAGAAACTTCCGCCTCTACTGCGTACTGCTTAGGGACAGAACTAGAATGATTTCGTGTTTATCTGTTTGCTTTGATTTGCTCGTTTGTTGACTTTCCGATTACGTTGAACGATACAATAGCAGTGCATAAACGTTTAAATTATATACAGTTTGATATTGGATTTCAAGGTCCCGGATTTGGGTCATATAATAAAGGTTATTCGAATAGTTTTCCAATAAACGGTATCTTAGAATTCCTAGTTGCAGCCTATCACAAGTGCAACTCTTTCACAAACTGTGTACCGGACACTGGTTTAACAACGTGGCCCAACCACAACAGCCATCTATTTAACAATGCATGAAGCCATCACTGTGAGATATTATACGAGATGTTTTCAAAATCAAATTATACATAAACGTCCGCAAATGTACTAAGTAATGAGTTACGACTCCTTCACGCCAGCGTTGTGTAAGATCAGCTCACAAACTCATTAACCTGGGTTCGAAATAAAGCGAGACCCTCGGAGCCGGAGCCCAGCTGTTCCTTAGGCGTGATATGATGATTCCGTTCGAAACCAGATATAAGGGCTTTTTTATCTTCACAACTGTTGTTGAAGACGTATTAGGATAACGGTACGGAACATTCATCAAGATATTTTTCTACCCGTTATTTACCGTTTTTTTTTTTTATTTTATTTTTTTTTGTGTTTAACGTCCGACTATTGTGCACACTTGGGCTAATGCAGACGATGGGATGATTTATAGCGTATGAAAATACCAAGCCCTGGCCGGGAATCGAACCCGGGACCTCGGGGTGAAAGCCCAGTACGCTATCAACTAGGCATCGAGGTGGCTCGATTACTTCTCAAAATGAGATTTCTTTACCATTAAAAAAAAATGTTAAAAATTTCCGATAGGCCAACCTAGAGAATATTGCTAGATTTTTTGATAATTTGGAAACTGAGGTTTTTTTTGTAGTTTATAGATGGCACGTTTAAGAAGCACTTGAAACTTGCGAGGTGTTGTGTTTGCAAATACATTTTTTTTTTTTTTGTGTGTGTTTAACGTCCGACTATTGTGCACACTTGGGCTAATGCAGACGATGGGATGATTTAGAGCGTATGAAAATACCAAGCCCTGGCCGGGAATCGAACCCGGGTCCTCGGGGTGAAAACCCAGTACGCTATCAACTAGGCACCGAGGTGGCTCGATTACTTCTCAAAATGAGATTTCTTTACCATTAAAAAAATGTTAAAAATTTATGCCTAATAGAATCCGAATTCCGATACCTAGAGAATATCGCTAGTTTTTTTTTGATTATTTGGAACTGAGGGTTTTTTTGTAGTTTATAGTTGACAAGTTTAAGAAGCATTTGAAACTTGCGAGTGTGTTGTGTTTGCAAATACATTTTTTTTGTGTTTAACGTCCGACATTGTGCACACTTGGGCTAATGCAGACGATGGGATGATTTATAGCGTATGAAAATACCAAGCCATGGCCGGGAATCGAACCCGGGTCCTCGGGGTGAAAGCCCAGTACGCTTTCAACTAGGCCAACGAGGCGGCTCAATATTTGGAATAACAGTGAACCTGGAGAAATTTAAATTGGTAACTTTGAAAACCAAAGAAAAGCCGTTGGACATTTAAATACGTTAAAGAACAACAAGAATGTATTTTTTTATCTTTTTATGTAAAAGAAGAAAAAATCAAAGAAAAAATAAAACGCTGAGGAAATTCCAAAAAAAAAAATTGGACTGACAAGTGATTACAAGGGCAACGAAAGGTACATGAGGCGCTGAATTTTTTTTTAAATTTCGTTTCTTAGGCTACTTGACTGCCTGTTAAGCAAAAAGAAGTTCGGTGATCCAAAGAGTAACAGCTATAAAAGCTATTAGTTTTGTTATTATTTATTATTTCTTTAAAATAATAAAAGTTGGTTATATTATATGCATCTGAAACTCTTACACTCAATAATAAGGGATTACTGGACAACCTGGAGAAGAAGGAAAGAAAGTTAATAAGGAAGATATTGGGCCAAAACTTTAGAAATAATGAAGTAAAGTTGATTTCTAATAAAAACCTGTATCTCAAAATTGAGAGACTCTCAGATAGCATGAGGAAAAGACGACTTAGTTTTTATGGCCATATTAGTAGGATGAACAGCAGTAGACTTACTAGGCGGATCTTTGCTTTCTTCAGAGATCGAAAAACGAAGAGTAATTGGTTCAGGCGGGTCCAGGAAGACTTAACTGAGCTGGCGATATCGGATGAGGTGATTGACGATGTACTAAAACTGCGAAAACTTTTACATAATGAAAACCTAAGGTTCCAAGAAAAACCAACATCTAAAAGGGGCGGGGCAGTCTCGGATGAAAGAAGGAAGGCGGCCTCGGATAGAATGAAGCAGTATTGGATACAGCGGAGGGCAGCTAACGCACATCAAAGTGATTGATTTGGCGTACCCCAAAGTGGGTGATCCGGATGAAAAGAAAAAGTTGGTTATGTTGTAAAATTCTGATAGGCCAAAGTTACAGCCAATGATATTAATTATTTCAAATCTAGAGCAGTATTATATGCGGCTATAAAAACTTTAAATGAGCAGATGATTGATCGAAGCAATTATGAAGACCACTAAAGGGTATTAAATTATGTAAAGGAAAAACTGGTAGAGACAAATTTAATGTCGAGAGGAAAACAATCCAGTTAAAAGGTCAGATTGGAAAATTAAGACATAAAACGTGACATTTATTTGTAACGAAAAGAATGGAAGATCGTAATAGTTGTCATGTCCAATGTCCAAGTTATGTTCATCTACTTTACACTGGATTAAGTTATTTAACAATTTCAGTTATGCTAGAATAAAAACAGATTAAAGAATTTCTTGTGATCCCGAAGAACGAATACAAATGAAGTCCCGCAGTTGTGTTCCCCACGACAAAATTATGTTATTCATATTGCAGAGAAAGCAAATATCCATTACTCGCAAAGGTTCATTCGAACACTTGTGTAAATTGATTTAATAGGGTAGTAACGCTGTAATAGTAAACATTAAACCAGGTGTACCAACACTGGCAGAAAGCCAGTAGCCACGAAAATGTTACGGTTACCTGCTGAGAAGTGTTTACCAACAAGTGATATACTGTTGGCAGAACTGAAGTAAATTAATTTTACATCTGGTATTCGAAATGGAAGCAGTAACTCGCAACAATAAGTGTTAAATCAGGTGTAACAACTGTCAGAAAACCAGATGCTATGAAATGTTATTGTTACCTGTTCGAGACATGTTTACCAACAAAACGCTAGTCATTGGCAGACTTAAGGAAGATTCCTGTTAGTAAGAAAATGTAGTTTAAAAAAATTGATGTACCAACAGTTGGCAGCCCTGAGTAAATAAATTGTGCAGGAACAGAAATGCAGATCGTCTTGTTTAACAAACACAATTAGTGATAATGATAATACGGCTTTTTGGCAAGGATAACTCTCGCTGTTTGTTATTGGCGGTAAACATAAGTAACCCAGAGAAGACGAGTGTTCTTTGACTTGCTTTAGAATCTAAGTTTGGAGGTGAAGCGTAACTAATGGCTCCTGGTTATTTGGTCTTATAAAGTATTCAATAAATTACAATTAAATTTGGATCTTTAAAATAGGCTGCTTTCCCTGACATTGTAACGGGCCTAGTTGATAGCGTACTGGGCTTTCACTCCGAGAACCCGGGTTCGATTCCCGGCCAGGGCTTGACATTTTCATACGCTATAAATCATCCCATCTTCTGCATTAGCCCAAGTGTGCACAATAGTCGGACGTTAAACACCAAAAAAAAAAAAAGTATGTGCCGAGAATATGGATGTTGACTCGAGATATAATATATACGATAGAAAAAAGTAATAATTTAGATTCAAACTATCAAAACAGGATCAATTAATTCAAAAATTTCATACAAAAGTCACCTTTCAACACAGCAGGTACTAGTTTCTGTCAACAGAATCACTTGATAAATACATTTCCCCCCTCTCCTTCCAAGTAACTAATGTGCCCTGACGCAAATAAATGTACCCTATTAATAACCGCGCTACGGCGGCGGATTGATACAAATGCGCGCAGCAAGTATTTATTTGTCTAAACACTAGATGGCACCACTATCGACGGATATAAACGACTATTTTAAACAATAGTGTGGCGTTGTTTGTTTGAATTATTTTCTAAACTAGTCCAGCTTTTCCATTACTAAAAGCGCTCGGATACATCGATGCCTATTTGTATATACGTAGCTCTTCCGCGTTCTTTAACGCGGTCATTGACTGCAGCAAAATTTGGAATCCGATTAAAAAAAGGTTTATTCAGTACTGAGTGAAATATACGGCACAACAAAGTAATACTGTATATAATAATGAATTATGAAATTATAAATACTCTATTAGTTATTGTACTATCTTGTTAAGCGTCTCATATATATATATATATATATATATATATATATATATATATATATATATATATATATATATATAAGGCAATGTCCTGACTGACTGACTGATCAACGTACAGCCCAAACTATAAAACCTATAGGCTTGAAATTTTGAGGATACCTTCGTTTTAATATGTAAGCGCGTACTAAGAAAGGATTTTGAAAAAAATTGATTTTAACTCCATTAAACTACTTACCCAGTCCAAATTTAATAAACAACGTACAGCCAATACTATTATAGCTAGAGACTTGAAATTTTCAAGGTACATTCTTACAACAATGGTAAGGTGCACTAATAAAGGATTTTGTAAAAATTTGATTTTAACACCGTTAAATTACTAAAGTAGTCCAAATTTAATAATCTACGTACAGCCTATTATAATCTATTATAGCTAGAGACTTGAAATTTTCAGGGTACATTCTTACAAAAATATCAAGGTGCACTAATAAAGCATTTTGTAAACATTTGATTTTAACACCATTAAACTACTTACCCAGTCCAAATTTAATAAACAACGTACAGCCAATGCTATTATAGCTAGAGACTTGACATTTTCAAGGTATATTCTTACAACAATGGTAAGGTGCACTAATAAAGGATTTTGTAAAAATTTGATTTTAACACCGTTAAATTACTAAAGTAGTCCAAATTTAATAATCAACGTACAGCCTATTATAATCTATTATAGCTAGAGACTTGAAATTTTCAAGGTACATTCTTACAAAAATATCAAGGTGCACTAATAAAGCATTTTGTATTCATTTGATTTTAACACCATTAAACTACTTACCCAGTCCAAATTTAATAAACAACGTACAGCCAATACTATTATAGCTAGAGATTTGACATTTTCAAGGTACATTCTTACAACAATGTCAAGGTGCACTAATAAAGCATTTTGTAAAAAATTTATTTTAACACCATTAAACTACTAAACTAGTCCAAATCAACTTACAGCCAATATTATCATAGCTAGAGACTTGAAATTTTCAGGGTACCTTCTTACAACATTGTCGAGATGCACTGAAAAACTATTTTCCAGTATCCAACCCCTAAAGAGGTAAACATGAGGTACAACAATTTTTATTGGAAAAATATGTTTTTCATCTGACCTTCTTAAAACGTAACATAGTCACTCTTAAGTATAAGTAATGAAATATATTTTTCACCTTTTCTCCAAAACGCATCCCCTAAAGAGATTGAAAGAAGGTATAAAATATAAAAAAGGGGTACAATTTTATATTGAAAAAATATTTTTTTATCTTATATTCTAGAAATATGCTATGAAACACATATTTCAACATTTTTTCTGAATTCATCCCCTGAAAGAATAAAAATGGAAAAAGACTTATCATGGGAGAAAAAAGAGTGTTTGCATTGGAGAAAAATATTGTTTATCAAATTTTCTTAAACGTAAACAAAATTTTTTAAAACACAAATTATGATACACCCAATTCAGTATTTCCTCCCTAATTCATCCCCTAAAAGCACAAAAATATAGAATAAGTATAAATGTTTGTATTGGACAAAAATATTCTTGATCAGATTTTCTTAAATTCGAATGGGACACGTTTGAAGACAATAAAACAGCATATTCAGGTTATAATATTTTTTCATATTCACTGTAAAATAATCAAGAGTTTAGATGAGCACGCTTTTCTTAATATATTTTTTATGTTTCTAAATTATTACATTACTGAAACAGTTTAAGTTTCGTGGGCGAAACCGCGACGGGTAATGCCCATTATATGAGCATTATAATGGTTATATGTATATAATGGTTATAATGGTTATAATGTATATATAAAGTACTATATACAGTAAGTACAGGTATATAGTACTTCGAGGCTGTCAAGGGTGTGCGTGGTAAGCTACTGTTGGTACCGAGTGGTCCCTTCGACTGATAAGTATTTATTTACTAAACCAATATTTTTACAATGATTGACACGTTACCGTAGAGGGACACAAATCCCTGTCTCTAAACTGGTATCCTAAAACTATTTACAAAATTAAACAATATTCAAATAAAGTTATCCTACCATATGATTTTACATATTTTGTATTCAACAGCCAACCCGTAGTCAATAACAACAATTATCGCCGCCTCGGTGGCCTAGTTGATAGCGTACTGGGCTTTCACCCCGAGAACCCGGGTTCGATTCCCGGCCAGGGCTTGGCATTTTCTCATACGCTATAAATCATCCCATCGTCTGCATTAGCCCAAGTGTGCACAATAGTCGGACGTTAAACACCAGTTCTATTAAATCAATTTTTCCACTTTTATTTTTAGTGTTTTTCTTATTTTGTGACTACGCTTTCATATCCAGAAGTGTAAATTGTACACATTTATTGCCCTTACATAGCTGTTCATCTCGCTAACTTTTTTGCTATTTTGGGGTAGCATTAAGCTTTTACTCGTTGTCATACTATTTCAATTTATCTATACAGAAGCTGATGAAAAAGGCTTGGCAGATAGGTTGATGGATCTAGCAAGTAAGGGTTTTGGTTGTACTCCCATGCAAGTGAGAAATGCAGCTTATTCTTAAGCAAAGTGAGAAATATTAAAACAAGAGCGAGATAATAGGCCTACTTCCAAGAAGAGGAAAATTTCAATGTCCACCAAAATAATTTGTAAAGACTTCAGCTCCCATGAAGACGATCCCAAAGCACTGCCTTCTGATGATGATGACAATGACAACGTTCCTTGTGGATTTTGTAGGCATAAATTTTTATCTGAAGAATCAAGACGTAAAGGTGATTGGATAAAGTGTCAAAGTTGTGAAACATGGTTTCAAGAAATTTGTGTGGGTGCTGTTGGTAAAAAACAATTCGTTTGTGGAAAATGTATGTAGAATTTAGACGAAACATTCATAGACGGAATAGCCCCGCCTAGTGAGCGAAATAACCCCGCTAATTTGTGTATTTTCTGTTTTTCAACATTTATGTAAATTAATTAATTACCTAGAAAATAATTTGTAATAAAAACGTAATAAAATACCATACTGTTCTTTACATATTAGTGTTTAATTATAATTATTAAAAAAAACAATTTTTTAATTAAACCCATTTAGGGCCTAAAGTACCCCAAACTTGAAATGAGCGAAATAGCCCCGCTCTACCCTATATTTCTTAAAGTTGCACAATGAAACAATAAAGATTTTAACCGGAAAAGATAAATCTTATCTTTATCTTTATGTGTTAAAGGTTTCTTATCCGTTAAAAATTCATTTTTTATTTTAAAATTCAGTTTTGCAATGTCTGAAGGAGAGACATACAATTACTGTACCCTCCACCCCCAAAAAAAAATATTTTAGTTTTTTTGGGGGGGATTTTAAGGCGAAAAGCACATTAAGGCTATTATCGCCTCCCTAAATGTGTGAGTGTAAAGTGTTAAAGTCGTAAGCGTAAGTGTGTGTTAGACTCGGGTAAAGCGAGTGACGTCTAAATCCTCTCAATAGGTGCAGCACCCTTGCGGGGGTATTTTAGTTTAAAGCCAACCTACGCTTTTATAAGCTAACAGAGAATTACTCAATAGTTGTGTCCATTTTTTGAAGAAAAAAATACATCATTTTTGTCTTTCAGTTTACATTTGTAATTCTAATGCTTACTGTAATAATACAACGTTCGTTTACTCTTTTTTTTGGTGTTTAACGTCCGACGATGGGATGATTTATAGCGTATGAAAATGCCAAGCCCTGGCCGGGAATCGAACCCGGGTTCTCGGGGTGAAAGCCCAGTACGCTATCAACTAGGCCACCGAGGCGGCTCGATTACTTCTCAAAATGAGATTCCTTTACTATGAAAAACAATGTTTAAAAATTTAGCCCTAACAGAATCCGAATTCCGATAGGCCTACACTTTTGGACTGTGAAAGATTTACACTGGCTCGGGAACAACTAGAGAGAAACCTTGAAGACCTGGATCTGTCCCTCCGCGGTGACGTATCTGTGTTGGCGAGTGTCGAGGCGGCGAATTTTCTCCGAGAGTTTGTGGCTGTAATACTAAAAACTAAGAGGGGTGAATGATAGTGTGAGTGGCACCGTGTAAATAGTGTACCTGAGGCATAGCTGTCACTATGGTTCAGGTAAAAAAAAATTATTCCGCAAGATTAACTAAGATCGTTAAATGGACTTGCTTATTTTTGTTTGGTTTTGCAGTGTTTTATTTGTTAGGATTAAGAATTTAGATATAAGATAATAGAAATAAGTTACAGAAGGCACAATGGCACTTAATTTTGGTTTTGGTACTTATGGTTATTTTGAAAATATCAGATGCATTTTTATAATAAAAGTATAAATTTAAGTTTGAAAATTGTATTAGATATAAGTTTAGGTTAAGTTAGAAATAAGATGTAAATTAGGATAAGGAAAATGTAAATGCGAAGCGCAGCATTATAGGGGGTATAATGGGCACGCGCCTGGGGATACACAGCAGGGGCTGCAGCATCAGCAGGGGCTGCAGCAGCAGCAGGGGCTGCAGCAGCAGCAGGGGCTGCAGCATCAGCAGGGGCTGCAGCAGCAGCAGGGGCTGCAGCAGCAGGGGCTGCAGCAGCAGCAGCAGGGGCTGCAGCAGCAGCAGGGGCTGCAGCAGCAGCAGGGGCTGCAGCAGCAGCAGGGGCAGCAGCAGCAGGGGCTGCAGCAGCAGCAGGGGCTGCAGCAGCAGCAGGGCTGCAGCAGCAGCAGGGGCTGCAGCAGCAGTAGGGGCTGCAGCAGCAGGGGCTGCAGCAGCATCAGGGACTGCAGCAGCAGTAGTGGCAGCAGCAGCAGGGGCTGCAGCAGCAGCAGGGGCTGCAGCAGCAGCAGGGGCTGCAGCAGCAGCAGGGGCTGCAGCAGCAGCAGGGGCTGCAGCAGCAGCAGGGGCTGCAGCAGCAGCAGGGGCTGCAGCAGCAGCAGGGGCTGCAGCATCAGCAGGGGCTGCAGCAGCAGCAGGGGCTGCAGCAGCAGCAGGGGCTGCAGCAGCAGCAGGGGCTGCAGCAGCAGGGGCTGCAGCAGCAGCAGGGGCTGCAGCAGCAGCAGGGGCTGCAGCAGCAGCAGGGGCTGCAGCATCAGCAGGGGCTGCAGCAGCAGCAGGGGCTGCAGCAGCAGCAGGGGCTGCAGCAGCAGCAGGGGCTGCAGCAGCAGCAGGGGCTGCAGCATCAGCAGGGGCTGCAGCAGCAGCAGGGGCTGCAGCAGCAGCAGGTTAAGAAGCTAATCAATGAGAAAAAAAAGGCCTACCTAGAGAATATCGCTAGAATTTTGGGATTATACGCAAACTGAGAGGGTTTTTGTAGTTTGTAGCTGGCCAACTTAAGAAGCACTTGAAACTTGCGAGTGTGTTGTGTTCGCCAAAACTGTAACATTGAAACAACGTCTACGTTCGCCAACAAAGTTATAATTATAATAAATGTTTGTTCTGAATTAGCGAATTAACTGTAACAATTTTTGATTTTGGCACGATTGAATCAAACAAGGCTATTGTATAGTTTATGTAAATATTTTTAGGAACACAGTCTTTCTTTCAATCAAACTTTGTTGACCTAAACATAAGGCCTACATTTTTCGAAATATACAATAACTAGTGTCGGTGAGATGTACAATGATCGAGTGCAAATTTATAAGTACCGTATTCCACGTTATGAATGTAACACAAGAGTTATATTCATTTCTTTCAACTCGTCCAACACGTGTAAACATTAAGACCTGCAGTAACTATCGATTCTTATTCTCGGAGCGAACAAACGCAAGATTTATACTGTAAAGGTCATATTAATATCATTATAAAGTAAAACTAGGAGCCGAGTTTTACACGCTTACAATGGTTTCCAAGATGGCGGCAAATGACCATGACTAGTCTAAGTAGCATCCCATCTCACAAAAGGTCAAAGATCAGCAAGTGGCTTTCACTTAAATTACGGGAATTTTCAGATCGGAAAGTCAATGGGTTCAAGGTCAAATGTTAGGTTAAGAGTAACTGTGATACATAAAGTTGTGTCACGGAGGGAGATAGCTTCCTGGTAGCGGTTCCCAGAGTTGGATTGCCTAACAGCTGATGTTCGTTAACAGCTGTTTTGGAGTATCAGTCAGCTGGTCAGCAGGAAACGGGTTTTCTATAATTGTGAAATTTAAAATCTCTTTCGTCTTTCTTAACTCATAGATTTGCGTGAACGGCTGACGCTAATGTACCCCTTAGCGTTTAAACTATAAATCATGATATTTTGAGTTTGTACGGTTTCTGAGCCACATCTTCAGAAAAATGTAACATTTCAAATAAATTTTAATTTTTAAAGTCCGTAAGCGAAGCCATTATAAATTCGCACGTCAGTCTGTCGGTAAGGCAACTTTACTCGTAAACTATGTGACCGATCACTAAATAATGGGTGAAAATTGTCTTTGTAGAGGTCAGAACCCGAAGAAAAATATTTAGGGCTTGAAAACAACTATTGTGGGCAGTGAAGAGGCAAAATCTTGCATTAGTTTAAGTTTTTATGTCCCCATATAATGCCGATATGTTAGAGCACAAGAATTTCGAAAAAATTATAAACTTAGCTTGGATACAAAAAAATAGGCTGGTATGATTTTTTTTATATTTTACATATTTTTATAATTTGAACTTAAGCAAAAGCGCCTGTTGAAAAATTTTAGAAAGTTTTGTTACGTTGTTCCACCTTTTGCAATATGGGCAAACGTTATGACAATACGAAACGTCTTTTTTAATTTCATTATTATAACATAACCACCGGACCACATATTTAAGTAATTAGGATTATGACCTATTCTTCCCGTCAGTGGTCTATCCACTCACCTCGTAAAGGCTACCGCGGTTTCGAAACTGTATCGTTTCATCTTCAGGCCGTGATACAAAATGTTAAATCCCTCTGTCGAGGTCGTCACAAAGTCAAACAAAACCTTAAAACATACGTCACAAACACTGAGCACAATTACACGATTAAAATATGTACGATGAAATTTGGTTTGGCCAAACGATACGTGCGACTCGTACGTCGTTACATTCCGGACCTAAGTTAATGTTTTGTTTGACTTTGTGACGACCTCGACAGAGGGATTTAACATTTTGTATCATAGCCTGAAGATGAAACGATAGTCTTTTTTAAGTTTGGCGTTCAAATACGTTTCGAAATGAACAAAAATCGCTCCGAGTGAGCGGCGCGTTCAGTACAGACCACGCGGAGGTCAACCGATCCATTCTTGTTAACATTTTACATAGAATACGTAAGGATCTGTAATTTTCACTTCTTTATTTTGCGAATTAATTTTAATTAATTTATTTTCACTTCAAATTGTATTTTCGGGTTAGATATGAACTCGAATACTCACAAATTAAAACAATTAATGCAGGAGTACCTCAGGGAAGTGTTCTTGGCCCTGTACTGTATCTTCTGTACACTAGAGACATACCAGTTACTGGGAACTGCACAGTAGCAACTTTTGCAGACGACACAGCAATTTTAACAGTTGGGGACAATATTTTAGAAGTCACAGAAAAATTACAGAATGCCACCAACGCAGTAAGTCAATGGACAAAAAAATGGAGAGTAAAGCTTAATGAAGCTAAAACTGTACATATTAATTTTACGAATAGAAAATATGAACCATTACCAATAATATTAAACGAAAGGAGTATAACATATGCAAACAGTGCTAAATATCTAGGAATGACACTCGATGCAAAGCTCCGATGGAAGATGCATGTAAAAAAGAAAAAAGAGGAGCTACAGCTCAAATTCAATAAAATGTTTTGGCTTATTGGAAGAAATTCAGAACTTTCGATAGACAACAAGATACTGCTATACAAGCAAGTTCTAAGACCAATATGGACCTATGGTGCACCACTCTGGGGATGTACAAGAAAAAGCAATAGTAAAATTATTCAAGTTTTTCAAAATAAAGTATTGAGAACGATTGTCAACGCCGCTTGGTATGTGAGAAATGAAAACATACATAAGGACCTAGGTGTTGAATCTGTTCAGGAAGTCATTAAAAAGCTCTCGGTTAAGCATTATTGCAGGTTGGAACAGCATAATAATACAGAGATTGTCCAACTACTATGCCGCAGTGACATCACAAGAAGGCTGAAGAGGACCAAGCCAATTGACCTCTCCAGGCCGTAAACACATTGGGACCAGCCGTCGGACTGCACCCCAGCACACAGTGAACACAGTGATAAAGGAAAATTACTAGATGGGGCACGCCTCAGTTGTAATTAATAAAAAAAAAAAAAAAACTTCAAATTGCGAATTAATTTTTAAAATACAAGATACAAAATATAAGAAGCCATTTATAAAATCCATTTACGGACTTTGCTGGTACTTAAAAAATTTCATATTGCCGAAATAATTTTGTGCTAAGTGTGACTTTCGCGTTTCGAAATGTATGTTTCCGCAATGTTATTATTGCCTATACCTGTGACACACTACACACCCTGTATCTTGTTCGGAATATGATATCCCCTTCGGGTTTGTCGGTCAGTTGACAGAGTAATTTCAGCGGCTCAATACTTTTTTTTGTGTTTAACGTCCGACTATTGTGCACACTTGGGCTAATTCAGACTATGGGATGGTTTATAGCGTATGAAAATGCCAAGCCCTGACCGGGAATTGAACCCGGGTCCTCGGGGTGAAAGCCTAGTACGCTATCAACTAGGCCACCGAGGCGGCAAAGGATTGTGAGAATTCAAAATGTTAAGTCATGCATTTGAGCCGACTTTGCATTAAGTCCTTCCATACTGATCAAAGCCGCCTCGGTGGTCTAGTGGATAGCGTACTAGGCTTTCACCCCGAGGACCCGGGTTCGATTCCCGGCGAGGGCTTGGCATTTTCATACGCTATAAAATCATCCCACCGTCTGCATTAGTCCAAGTGTGCACAATAGTCGGACGTTAAACACAAAAAAAAAAAAAAATACTTGGATTGACAGTGAACCGGGAGAAATTTAAATTGGTAATTTTGAAAACCAAAGGAAAGCCATTGGACTTAAATACCTGTACGTTAAAGAACAACAAGAATGTATTTCTTGTCTTTTTATGTAAAAGAAGAAAAAAATCAAAGAAAAACCAAAACGCTGAGGAAATTCGAAAAAAAATTGGACTCACAAGTGATTACAAGGACAACGAAATGTACATGAGGCGCTGAAAATCAGTACAGCTTTAGCATAACTCCGAATTTATAAAAGAGGCTTGTCAGCTTATAATTGAAGAATTCTAATTAATCCTAACATGTATACGTAATGCTGTTATTTATAAGTAATAAAACCTTCAATAAGCAGCCAGTTTAAACAATTATTTAGTCCACGATCGTCATAACATTGTCAGCTCAGCCAATGAATACAGAATATACAGAATATGGAATAGAATCTATACAACGGAATATGAATGTAGATTCTTTACTCATTGGCTCATTCTATTGTTTTTGAGTATTAGAACATCCAACGTTCGCTCAACTCACCGGAAGCTGGTCTTTACTACTTAATCATTATTTACTTAGGAAAAACTACTAAACATTTTCATCATTTCAAAATAAAAATAAATACGTTGGAAGACAAAACTTACTTCAACACGAGCATACATGATGTGCCAACTTTCCGCTCTCTATCTCCGCCATACTGGTTTTTTTTCTGACATTCGAAACAGATTGTACAATGTGTCAAAAATAAAAATGTTTTTCCAGCTGAAGTTTATTTATAAAATATGAAAGGTATAACGTTTTGTTTCACCCTGTAGTTGGACATACAAACAATCCAATTAATACTTTGTTCTGATCAGAAATTGATTGTCTATTACTGTAATTTATTCTTGTATTAGTTGTAACAAAGTGTACAACGCTGGTTTCTAGTACATGTGCGTGAGAAAGAGAGAGAGAGAGAGAGAGAGAGAGAGAGAGAGAGAGAGAGGGGAAGAGGTGTGGCCCAACAAATTATGAATATAATTATATACTTACGATATAAACTGCACATAAAGAGATATGTTTCAAATTATCTCATAATATTTGAACTGCGAAGGACGTACGAGGTGTGTTCAGAAAGTAACGAGAATTTTAATTTTTTGAATAAAATATTTATTTACATTGATGTTATCGCCTTCAAAATAGTCCCCATTGGAGATTATGCACTTGTACCAATGCTTCTCCCAATCCTCGAAACACTTCTCAAATTATATCTTTGAGATAGCCTTTAGTTCTTTCAGCGATGCGCTTTTAATGTAATCTACGGTTGTAAAACGACGGCCCTTTAAGGTTCTCTTTATTTTTGGAAATAGGAAAAAGTCACACAAAGCCTTTGTTTGGCGAATATGGAGGCTGGGGCATCGTTACAGTATTGTTTTTAGCCAAAAATTCACGAACAAGCAATGAAGTGTGAGCTGGTGCATTATCGTGGTGCAAAAGCCATGAATTGTTTTTCAACAGATCCGGGCGTTTTTTCGGATTGCTTCACGCAAACGGCGTTGAACTTGTAGGTAGTACTCCTTATTGACCGTTTCACCTCGTGGCAGGAATTCATGATGCACTATGCCATTAATATCGAAGAACACAGTGAGCATAACCTTCACGTTCGGCCGCACTTGTCGAGCCTTTTTCTGTCTTGGCGAGCCAGAATGCCTCCACTGGGATGATTGAGCCTTAGTTTCGACGTCACCTGTTAGCATGTTTCGTCACCTGTTTAATACGTTTCAATAATTCTGTATCGTCGTTTACTTCATTTAGTGACTCCTGAGCGACTTCCATTCGCCGCTGTTTTTGATCAAAATTCAACAATTTTGGAACGAAATTTGCTGCTACGTGTTTCATACACAAAACATTGGGAACAGTGTCATGACATGATCCAATCGATATGCCAACACCATCAGCGATCTCTCTAATTGTGATTCGGCGATTGTTCGTAACCATTTCTTTCACTTTTTCCACGTTTTCATCGGTCGTTGATGTGCTGGGGCGTCCAGGGCGTTCGTCATCTTCAACGTCTTCACGGCCTTCTTGGAAACGCTTAAACCACTCATAAACTCATGCTTCACTCATAGCAGACTCACCATATGCCTTTGTTAACATTTCACACACTTTGTTACACTTTATTCTATTTCTTACGCTAAATTTGATACAAATTCTTTGATCCATTTCTTTTAACAAACGAAAATCGCCGAGCTCATTAAAACACGTCTAACCTTAGTGGCTGTCACAGACAAAGTCAACAATGAAAACAGTTGAAAGTTTTATCATACTTCAAGGGCATGTATACCAACATAATAAAAAAAATGTTTGACAATCGGACTTTCCAAGCCCGCGAAATTTAAAAATTCTCGTTACTTTCTGAACACACCTCGTATATAATACTGATAATCCTACATTGAATTTTACTCAATACGCAGTTCTGCATTGCTCGATCGTATCCTTTAACAATTAGTCGTTGAATGGCATACGTTGCCATGGTGATGACTGTAATCTTAGACAAAATGAATGCGTGAGTAAGGCACTTAGCAAAATTCCTGATGCCATGTTTGTTGTAGTAAGGGCCCACGAGTTTGAGGTGATTAAAACATTAATGAGTCTTATGAATCTATGGATTTGCGCATATAATGGTCGTAGGTTTGAACTAGCGTTAGTGTTATTAGTTTCCCTTTGTATTTAATGTTGATTCCTCGTCTTTGTTTGTCTAAATGGTATAAAATATGAATGTTAAGAGTGAAAATACAGCAACAAAAGGGCTCACTTGTATTGAACGTATGTCTACAACGTTTTTAAAAATATGAATATAGCAAAAAGCAGTTAAGTATAGTTAATAGTAATCGAATTCTTTTTGTTACCGATCTCATAAACTCCCATTAGTATTACATATGTTTTCATGGATATAAACACATAACCTAAAAATCACGTGACAAAATGAAATCTTCATTTCACTAGTGACGTGCACCTAGCTTTATACACACCCTGTGTAAACAACTCAATCCAACCAGACACGGTAGCATACTTAGCTAGTAAACCACAAACATTTAAGAAACCAGTTTAATTGTTTGTGCTCAGCAGATAAGCTTCCCGGAGCAAACACTAGGGCGCAGTAGCGTTGACACTGACAAATGTAAAGCTAAACAAACAATGCCAGAGTGTGATTGCCAGCTACCGTGGCGCATTGTCTCGGAGGTTACTGGAACTGTACGCGGGGGCGAGATGATTGACACGAGGTCCCAGGAGTCGCGGGCGTTCATTAGTCAACTCAAAACATATTTTGCGGTTTGCGTTTTGATTTACGGACCTGAAAAATGCGTTTTGTTCACGTTTCGTTTCGGTCTTTCGGTCAAAGGCGCGCAGGTATTCTGGACGTTCTTCAGGAAACGCACGCTGCGAGAAGGCGCGGATACAGGGTGGCTGGGAAGTAACCGTTAAAGTGTTTGCAGTTTAAAATAATAACAGCTTTTTCGCTGACGTCATAGAAGCGAATATCTAACGTTTTGTTTTGTTGTAATCTTACAATTATATGAAAATTTATATATATATATAGCCGCCTCGGTGGCCTAGTTGATAGCGTACTGGGCTTTCACCCCGAGGACCCGGATTCGAGTCCCGGCCAGGGCTTGGCATTTTCATACGCTATACGCTATAAATCATCCCATCGTCTGCATTAGCCCAAGTGTGCACAATAGTCGGACGTTAAACACCAAAAAAAAAAAAAAAAAAAAAAAAAAAAATATATATATATATATATATATATATATATATATCGGTCTACAGATCTCGTTTAAAAAAACCGAATTCTTCTGTACAAAATTAAATATTCAAGAACTAAACACAAAATACGGTAAGATAAACAGAGTCAAACACTTCAAATATCTGGGAGAAATTCTTGAACCCACAGGTGGCGAGAAGGCTGCGCAAAAGGTTCGGCTACTGAGAATGAAGAGGGCTCTTCGTATAACGCGTGATATCTACAATAAGAGATGTATGTCGACGCACACAAAAATCAGACACAACACAGTCATAAAACCGGAGGTATTATATGCAAGCGAGACGCTAGCACTCCACACAAAAGCTACCATGGAGGGTATTTTGAAGGAAGAACGCAAAATCTTGAGGAAGATCCTTGGTCCGAGATTAACAGAAGACGGATACTGGTTGCACTCCCGGAAGACCACAGAGAAGATATCGAACCTGGCAGCAGATATCAGAAGGAGGCTTCGGTTCTATGGACACATCAGTAGACTCCCAACAACGAGATTTGCCAACGGAAGTATATACAAGGTGTCAAGTCAACAACGTCGTGGATCGCACAAGTCAGAATAGACCTACATGACGCAGGAATAGACTCAACAGATGTTGAAGACAGGCGCGCATACAGGAGAAAGATGCTCGGTTGGAAGGTCCCAGAGAATGAAATCCCAAAGAGAGCAGGGGTAAAATGGAAGGAGAAGCGGAAGAGGATCCATGGGGACAGGATGAGGGAGGTGTGGAGGATTAGAAGAGTGCTTTGCGTGATCCAACAGGGTCTATGCGCAAACAATAATAATATATATATTAAAAATCTCATTGCGGATCTCATTATAACGGAAATCTCTCTTTTGAGGTCAACAAAATTCCAGGAATCTCTCTTTATGACAGCGAAACACGGAAAAACTTCCTGCTCTTCTACGGTATTTCTCAGATGCAACACGTCATTTGAGTGTTACAAGTAGTGCGTCCACTGAATCGACTGTTTTGTGACTAAAAGTAGTGCATTATTTGTTTATATTTTAGCAATACAGTGTATAGGCGTCTAAACCGAAAACTGTACTCTAAGATGTAAAGATCAGAGTTTTGCGTGAGTTTGTGAAAGATGTGAAGCAAGTAGAGTTTTGCCGGAATTTTAATTTGGCTAGTTCTTCTGTTGGCACGATATTGAAAGAAAAAAGAAAACCTATTATAATAAAGAGGATTAAAGATCAAGCAAAGATAAAGAGGATCTTTGCTTTCTTCAGAGATCGGAAAACGAAAAGTAATTGGTTCAGGCGGGTCCAGGAAGACTTAACTGAGCTGGCGATATCAGATGAGATGATTGACGATGTACTTAAACTGCGAAAACTTTTACATAATGAAAACCTAAGGTTCCAAGAAAAACCAACATCTAAAAGGGGCGGGGCAGTCTCGGATGAAAGAAGGAAGGCAGCCTCGGATAGAATGAAGCAGTATTGGATACAGCGGAGGGCAGCTAACGCACATCAAAGTAATTGATTTGGCGTACCCCAAAGTGGGTGATCCGGATGAAAGAAGAAAGAGGATTAAATGAATAGAATTATGACCTATTCTTCCCGTCAGTGGTCTATCCACTCACCTCATAAAGGCTATTGCGGTTTCGAAACTCTATCGTTTCATCTTCAGGCCGTTATACAAAATGTTAAATCCCTCTGTCGAGGTCCGGAATATAACGACGTACGAGTCGCGTATGTAGCTTGGCCAAGCCGAATTTCATGATGAATATTTTAAACGTGTAATTGTGCTCAGTGTTTGTGATGTATGTTTTATTGTTTTGTTTGACTTTGTGACGACCTCGACAGAGGGATTAACATTTCGTATAATGGCTTGAAAATGAAACGATAGAGTTTCGAAACCGCGGTAGCTTTTATGAAGTGAGTGGATAGACCACTGACGGGAAGAATAGGTCATAATCCTAATCATTTGAATATGTGGTCCGGTGGCTATGTTAAAATAAAGATGATTAACTAAATATGGGCGTTTAAAGGTCACAAAACTGTTTAAATACCTCGGAGAGATCATCAGCAACAACGGAAGTGATAAGGAGGCAATGGAAAACAGGAAGCTTTAATTGGAAAGACTAAACTTCGCCACTAAAGATGTACGAGCGTATATAACAAAAAGAACTTGTCCATTAACGTAAAGATAAGGCACTATAATGCTGTGGTAAAATCAGTGATCTTGTATAGCGTGGAAACGTTAAACCTTCAAAATTTGGAAAAACTATTGAAGATTGAAAGAAGAATACTGAGACGAATTTACAGCCCAAGAATAGTACAAGGAAACTACAGGCTACGATCAAACAAGGATATATATGAAGGAATAGAATACCGGGAAACAGCAATCAGGAAAAGACGCCGAGGTTTTATGGCCACATGGTCAGAATGGATTCAACGAGGATGAATAAACAAATTTTTGACTAGATATTCAACTTGAAGAGTCAGGGAGGATGAAAGAAGAACTCAGGAGACTAAGAATCACGGATGAGGACTGGCAGGACAGAGACCAATTTGGGGAAAGACTTTCAAAAATAAAGGTTTTTGTGGAGGAGAGGAAGGAGCGCAAGGGAAGAGGATGGACAGAGGAGAGAAGGTCGAAGCACTCTGAGGGAATGAAGGAAAGTTTGAGGAAGAGGAAGGAAATGAAGTGGAGTTAGCGTGGTCCTTAGTTTGGCCTGTCCGCAGAGGAGAAGAAGAAGAAAGGGAATAACTCCAAGAAAATTCAAAAGCCAGAATTTGAAGGAATTGATGTAGGAAGATTCTTTAGTAGATTCGGCAAAATATTGCTTGTTCTCATACAGTTATAGTATTCTCCTCTAGTGTTATTTAATAAATATAGTTTTTTAAAAACTGTACTTCATATAGTTTTATTTCAATAAATTTAGCACTCAGTATAACACGTTCTACAAATAAAAACAGATTTTATACGCGTTTTGGTTGAGCTCTCTCTATAGTGGAAATCTCTTTATACCGGCGAAAACTAACGTTTTCTTCAGTGACGCTATAGAGAGATTTTAATATATATACCCCGCAGGGGGGCAGCAAATTAGCTGCACCTATTGAGAGGATTTAGACGTCCCTCGCAGTACCCGAGTCTAAGAGACTTTAACACTTTACACTCACACTTGTCGCCTTAAAATAACAACAACAACAAATTAATATATATATATATATATATATATATATATATATATATATATATATATATATATAATTTTTAATGACTGTTCAAAAAGTGATCTAGAAGTCAGGATCGACGCTCATTTCAAGATCTCAGGTCTGCGACTTTTTGTTATGGCCGCTTTATTATCTCATTTTTCAATTGAAATTCGCTAAAAATATATTTAAAAAATAATAATAATAAGTTATAAATGTCACTTAATAATCTGCTTTAATGTAAGAACGATAGTTTCCAAGGTTGTAGGAAATTTGTCCAACAAACTTTCAATTGTTTTTCTTTCATACAAAGTAACAAATAGAGATCTTCAGGAAAATATTGTTTGTTACAAAGTAACATTGGTTTCTTTACAAATATATAAGTGCTTGCTACAAAATAAAGTATTATAACAAATCATTAAAAGATACAGATATTTCTCTATAAAGTAGGAAGAAAACTTTAACTTCCAGAACTATTTCATAACTTAAGTAAATAAGATATTTCTCTATAAAGTAGGAAGAAAACTTTAACTTCCAGAACTATTTCATAACTTAAGTAAATAAGATATTTCTCTATAAAGTAGGAAGAAAACTTAACTTCCAGAACTATTTCTTAACTGAAGTAAATAAGATATTTCTCTATAAAGTTGGAAGAAAACTTAACTTCCAGAAATATTTCTTAACTTAAGTAAATAAGATATTTCTCTATAGAGAAGGAAGAAAACTTTAACTTCCAGAACTATTTCATAACTTAAGTAAATAATATATTTCTCTATAAAGTAGGAAGAAAACTTAACTTCCAGAACTATTTCATAACTTAAGTAAATAAGATATTTCTCTATAAAGTAGGAAGAAAACTTTAACTTCCAGAACTATTTCATAACTTAAGTAAATAAGATATTTCTCTATAAAGTAGGAAGAAAACTTAACTTCCAGAACTATTTCTTAACTGAAGTAAATAAGATATTTCTCTATAAAGTTGGAAGAAAACTTAACTTCCAGAAATATTTCTTAACTTAAGTAAATAAGATATTTCTCTATAGAGAAGGAAGAAAACTTTAACTTCCAGAACTATTTCATAACTTAAGTAAATAATATATTTCTCTATAAAGTAGGAAGAAAACTTAACTTCCAGAACTATTTCTTAACTTAAGTAAATAAGATATTTCTCTATAAAGTAGGAAGAAAACTTAACTTCCAGAACAATTTCATAACTTAAGTAAATAATATATTTCTCTATAAAGTTGGAAGAAAACTTAACTTCCAGAACTATTTCTTAACTTAAGTAAATAAGATATTTCTCTATAAAGTAGGAAGAAAACATAACTTCCAGAACTATTTCTTAACTTAAGTAAATAATATATTTCTCTATAAAGTAGGAAGAAAACTTAACTTCCAGAACTATTTCATAACTTAAGTAAATAAGATATTTCTCTATAAAGTTGGAAGAAAACTTAACTTCCAGAACTATTTCATAACTTAAGTAAATAATATATTTCTCTATAAAGTTGGAAGAAAACTTAACTTCCAGAACTATTTCTTAACTTAAGTAAATAAGATATTTCTCTATAAAGTAGGAAGAAAACTTAACTTCCAGAACTATTTCTTAACTTAAGTAAATAATATATTTCTCTATAAAGTAGGAAGAAAACTTAACTTCCAGAACTATTTCATAACTTAAGTAAATAAGATATTTCTCTATAAAGTTGGAAGAAAACTTAACTTCCAGAACTATTTCATAACTTAAGTAAATAAGATATTTCTCTATAAAGTTGGAAGAAAACTTTAACTTCCAGAACTATTTCATAACTTAAGTAAATAATATATTTCTCTATAAAGTTGGAAGAAAACTTAACTTCCAGAACTATTTCTTAACTTAAGTAAATAAGATATTTCTCTATAAAGTAGGAAGAAAACTTAACTTCCAGAACTATTTCTTAACTTAAGTAAATAATATATTTCTCTATAAAGTAGGAAGAAAACTTAACTTCCAGAACTATTTCATAACTTAAGTAAATAAGATATTTCTCTATAAAGTTGGAAGAAAACTTAACTTCCAGAACTATTTCATAACTTAAGTAAATAAGATATTTCTCTATAAAGTTGGAAGAAAACTTTAACTTCCAGAACTATTTCATAACTTAAGTAAATAATATATTTCTCTATAAAGTAGGAAGAAAACTTAACTTCCAGAACTATTTCTTAACTTAAGTAAATAATATATTTCTCTATAAAGTAGGAAGAAAACTTAACTTCCAGAACTATTTCATAACTTAAGTAAATAAGATATTTCTCTATAAAGTTGGAAGAAAACTTAACTTCCAGAACTATTTCATAACTTAAGTAAATAAGATATTTCTCTATAAAGTTGGAAGAAAACTTTAACTTCCAGAACTATTTCATAACTTAAGTAAATAATATATTTCTCTATAAAGTAGGAAGAAAACTTAACTTCCAGAACTATTTCTTAACTTAAGTAAATAATTTTTTTTCGCTGCTAAACAATGGTTACAGAAGTGAGTTACAAAATAACAAATTATCAGCGATGTACCTCTAACACGACCCACTTCCAGTAGCTCTTTGACCTTCATTTGACCGTGAGACTCGGCTATTGTTAGTACCCGCCAAATTAGGCTCTAATTATACTGTTATTAATTTCCTCACAGCCTGGTTCACATTAACACACAAACAATCCACTTACTTTTTCCTTTTCTTCTCTTAATTTCATTTGTGGTTCTATTTATAGCACAATACATAGAGACATTATAAATAAATTAAATTTTTTAACCAAGGTCCATTTCCTCGCCCTTGTATTGGGAACAATTACTTTTTTCCTTTCTTACTATGTATATGTGTCAATATGGAACATAACAGTGGTTTTTGGTACGTCGTGTTTTTACAAGGACTTCTTTGTAGGCCTACATTGGGTAGTTTTTGTTTTTTAGTATCTCAAAATTTAAGAAGCTATAATAAAGTAAACACAATTTTTTATAATGATAAAGAAATTAACAACAGACAATGCATAGTTTGATATATATTGCATTTCAGTACCTACAAAGTACATCGATGGTAAAATGTAAAAGTTTTTTTGTAAATAGGATCTCTACAAATATAAGTAAAATGTCGTTGACGAGTAGAGTTTTGCTTACAATAATCGTAAAATACTGCAGTATAGGTCTATAGGCTTTAAAAGTGAACTGTAAAATGGTTCTTAAAGTATAGGCCTGTAGGTTTTAAAAGTGAACTGTAAAATGGTTCTTAAGGTATAGGCCTGTAGGTTTTAAAAGTGAACTGTAAAATGGTTCTTAAGGTATAGGCCTGTAGGTTTTAAAAGTGAACTGTAAAATGGTTCTTAAGGTATAGGCCTATAGGTTTTAAAAGTAAACTGTAAAATGGTTCTTAAAACATAGGCCTATAGGTTTTAAAAGTGAACTGTAAAATGGTTCTTAAAGTATAGGCCTGTAGGTTGTAAAAGTGAACTGTAAAATGGTTCTCAAAGTATAGGCCTATAGGCTTTAAAAGTGAACTGTAAAATGGTTCTTAAAGCATAGGCCTATAGGTTTTAAAAGTGAACTGTAAAATGGTTCTTAAAGCATAGGCCTATAGGTTTTAAAAGTGAACTGTAAAATGGTTCTTAAAGTATAGGCCTGTAGGTTTTAAAAGTGAACTGTAAAATGGTTCTTAAAGTATAGGCCTATAGGTTTTAAAAGTGAACTGTAAAATGGTTCTTAAAGCATAGGCCTATAGGTTTTAAAAGTGAACTGTAAAATGGTTCTTAAAGTATAGGCCTATAGGTTTTAAAAGTGAACTGTAAAATGGTTCTTAAAGTATAGGCCTATAGGTTTTAAAAGTGAACTGTAAAATGGTTCTTAAAACATAGGCCTATAGGTTTTAAAAGTGAACTGTAAAATGGTTCTTAAAGTATAGGCCTATAGGTTTTAAAAGTGAACTGTAAAATGGTTCTTAAAGCATAGGCCTATAGGTTTTAAAAGTGAACTGTAAAGTGGTTCTTAAAGTATAGGCCTATAGGTTTTAAAAGTGAACTGTAAAATGGTTCTTAAAGCATAGGCCTATAGGTTTTAAAAGTGAACTGTAAAATGGTTCTTAAAACATAGGCCTATAGGTTTTAAAAGTGAACTGTAAAATGGTTCTTAAAGCATAGGCCTATAGGTTTTAAAAGTGAACTGTAAAATGGTTCTCAGTAGTTTTCTCGTGTCTTTTACAGGCTTTTGTTGAACTAATTTTTGAAAATCATTTTTCTACGTCTGTAACTTCAAATTTATTATCTTTATTTAACTTGTGTATGAGAATAACAAACAATTATTTGCGTTCTTAAATAAAGGGGATTTTTATTTTCGCTATCCAAGTTGTTTGTAACACCTTTGTTACTCAAAGAGTTACTAAAAAGAACTGTATATTTTCACACTTTTCAGAGTAACGTTTAGACGCTGGGTGGGTGATGCTGACTAATAGAAGGGTTTTAGATTAAACTAAAAATAATAGGCTACTTACTAAACAGCCTATAAAAAACCAACAACAAAAACACGCGACGTGATCAGATAATTTCGTGTACATCGACTCAGCGGAATTTTGGATTTGATTCAAGCGATCCATGGGAGAGACTGCTCCCGACAGATGGTATCGGCAGAGAATTACCCTTCGTAGCATCTCACGGGCGTTAATTATCAAAACGAGACCCGTGGAATGCAACAGTAAGGAAAGTAAAAATGCAGTTGACCTTTAAATGACCCCCAATTACAGAACGAAGGCCGAGATCAGCTGTCGGCAGCCATCTTCGCATCGGTTCAATTAATTCCATCAAAATTGCTTTAGTGTTTTGCAAATATTGTGGGAATCAAGGACGAAACGAAAACCACCTCATTCATGGGCTCGCGTTGACTTGATAACGCAGGAATTTCGAGTTTGTAAGAGTAGCCTTTACTCGAGGGTATAGTGTGAGAAACTTCCGATTCGAGCAATTAGAACAGCAATTAAAATTAATAGTAAACATAGCCGATCGCTTAGACATTTTTATTTTCGCAATAGAAGATTAAAACAAGCGAAAAATTTCTTATGAAGTATGTGTAATATGAAGTATGTGTAATATGAAGTGTGTGTAATATGAAGTGTGTCTAATATGAAGTGTGTCTAATATGAAGTATGTGTAATATGCAGTGTGTCTAATATGAAGTGTGTAATATGAAGTATGTCTAATATGAAGTATGTGTAATATGAAGTATGTGTAATATGAATTATGTCTAATGTGAAGTATGTGTAATATGAAGTATGTCTAATATGAAGTATGTGTAATATTAAGTATGTCTAATATGAAGTATGTGTAATATGAAGTGTGTCTAATATGAAGTATGTGTAATATGAAGTATGTGAATATGAATTATGTCTAATGTGAAGTATGTGTAATATGAAGTATGTGTAATATGAAGTATGTGTAATATGAAGTATGTCTAATATGAAGTATGTGTAATATGAAGTATGTGTAATTTGAAGTATGTGTAATATGAAGTATGTGTAATATGAAGTATATCTAATATGAAGTATGTGTAATTTGAAGTATGTGTAATATGAAGTATGTGTAATATCTAATATGAAGTATGTGTAACATGAAGTACGTGTAATATGAAGTATGTGTAATATGAAGTATGTGTAATATGAAGTATAAAACGGAACATTTTGTTTTCATTTACAGGAAAGTTCAATATTGCGTGACGACGGTAGAAAATGTATAAACTATGTTTCCCTCTGATTTCACATCAGTGAGAATGTTTTGAAAAGCTTTCTAATATAACTTATATAAAATTGAAAAAACCATATATACTTTTTGAATTAAGATTTTTTTAAATCAGAACTTAACGATGTAAACAATGGTTTCAGTTTTCGTCTCTAGTTACTCGCGAAAGCAATCCGAAATTATTCAAGTTTTCTTAAGTACAGTACCGTGAAAACCACGCTTAC
>CM040189.1:3896959-3909459 GCA_022606455.1 Callitettix versicolor | reverse complement strand
ATCCAACAGGGTCTATACGCAAATAATAATAATATATTTCTAAAATTCCAATTGTTAAGCGTTGGAAAAAAATATTATTAATGGTGTACATTTAAAAAGTCTGTATGAAAAAACCGGTCGAATTTGAAATAAATTTATGGAAATGATTATTTTCATTACAATTTAATAAAATTTACTTAACCATCATAATCAGCTTTAAAGTATGCATAAGTTAGCGATTAAACTTTGAAATTATTAACAAAAAATGCAATAAAAAATCATTATTGCTGTCAAATTAATTTTTATAATTTTAAAAGGATTATGTAAAATGTTAGTTTATAGAAGTATTAGAGAATTTGTATCATAAAAATGAGATAGACCCAGACCCGGGACCTTGAAATAAGCATCGATTTTGACCTCTAGATTACGTTTCGAGGGGTTGTTAATTTGTGCGTGCGTGCGTGTGTGTGTGTGTGTGTGTGTGTGTGTGTGTGTGTGTGTGTGTGTGTGTGTGTGTGTCTGTGTCTGTGTGTGTGTCTGTGTCTGTGTGTGTATGTGTGTGTGTGTGTGTGTGTGTGTGTGTGTGTGTGTGTGTGTGTGTGTGTGTGTGTGTGTGTGTGTGTGTGTGTGTGTGTGTGTGTGTGTGTGTGTGTGTGTGTGTGTGTGTGTGTGTGTGTGTGTGTGTGTGTGTGTGTGTGTGTGTGTGTGTGTGTGTGTGTGTGTGTGTGTGTTTGTGTGTGTGTGTGTGTGTGTGTGTGTGTGTGTGTGTGTGTGTGTGTGTGTGTGTGTGTGTGTGTGTGTGTCTGTCTGTCTGTGTCTGTGTCTGTGTGTGTGTGTCTGTGTGTATGTGTGTGTGTGTGTGTGTGTGTGTGTGTGTGTGTGTGTGTGTGTGTGTGTGTGTGTGTGTGAGAGAGAGAGAGAGAATGTCTCTGTGTGTGTGTGTGTGTCTGTGTGTCTGTGTCTGTGTCTGTGTCTGTGTTTGTGTCTGTGTGTGTGTGTGTGTGTGTGTGTGTGTGTGTGTGTGTGTGTGTGTCTGTATCTGTCTGTCTGTCTGACTGTCTCTCTCTCTCTCTCTCTCTCTCTCTCTCTCTCTCTCTCTCTCTCTCTCTCTCTCTCTCTCTCTCTCTCTCTCTCTCTCTCTCTCTCTCTCTCTCTCTCTCTCTGAGTGTGTGTGTGTATGCGCGTGTGCGTGTAACCCGAATTCAAACATTGTACTCAAACAATCTATTGCAATAGATTGGACAAGTTCTTAACCAACAAAATTCGTGTAACCTAACAGTTTCAAAGTGGGGCGGCCATTTCAACTTTTTTATTTAAATTGTTTTGAAAATCCGATTTCACCATTATAACCAGCGTTATGAAATGTATGACTTAACATTTTGAATTCTCACAATCCTTTGCCGCCTCGGTGGCCTAGTTGATAGCGTACTAGGCTTTCACCCCGAGGACCCGTGTTCGATTCCCGGCCAGGGTTTGGCATTTTCATACGCTATAAATCATCCCATCGTCTGCATTAGCCCAAGTGTGAACAATAGTCGGATGTTAAACACACAAAAAAAAATTCACAATCCTTTAGCATTAAGAAATGTTTCTACTGCGATCAGAATTTATATTCGTATTTTCAACGCAATTTTAAAGTTTAAAATCATATACAGATTTTAGTGCTGATTATAACTGAAAAATCAGAACTTCAAAGTGTAAGATAGTTATAGAATTTCGCGTGTATCACGTCAGCGACAAAGCTACGTGCCATTTAATTTTTAAATGTTACCAAATAAAAGTTGTAAAAATTTAATAGCCGCCATTTTGAAACTCTTGGACAAATTTTACTGGGTAACGGATTTATCTAAACTATTACAAAAATTGATTTTCGTGTTAAGTTCGTATGAGGTCGAACTAAAATAGCGACCAAGAGAGTACTAACACATTTTTGCCCGTAGGCCTACGTATACTGTGACATTTTAAAAGACCCCTTAAAACGTGATCGGTGCTCATTTCAAGGTGCCGGCTCTACAATAAAATCTTGGGAGCCAAAATTGGGTTATATTTTCAATGTTTTTGTTCGGGCAACAACCCTAAATATGATGATGTAAAAAAGACCTCAAATTACGGTTGTATAAATGCAAAATTAAATCTACATAACTCAGTTAAATTAAATTGTAGTAGTTTTTGCTTTTGAATAAATACCGTACAACAGACGGGCATGCTCGCAACGTGTTTTGGCTTCAAGGAATAATATTTTTGTAATAACGTGATTGTTTATTTACTATTCGTTTGAAACATTAGTCCAAATTGTATTTGATTTCAAATAACAGTGTTTACTCTGAACTGTTATTTTTAATGTACGGTTAAAGTTTACCTCGCCTCCAAGAGTTGTACAACTTCCCTGATTTTCCCTAAAGCTGAACAAAACCATTAAGACGTACCGATCATTACGTTCCCACATAATCGGTTAAAGATAAAGTTATTACTATTTACGCGAGTTATTACTATTTACGCAAGTTATTACTATTTACGCAAGTTATTACTATTTACGCGAGTTATTACTATTTACGCAAGTTATTACTATTTACGCGAGTTATTACTATTTACTCAAGTTATTACTATTTACGCAAGTTATTACTATTTACGCAAGTTATTACTATTTACGCAAGTTATTACTATTTACGCAAGTTATTACTATTTACGCAAGTTATTACTATTTACGCAAGTTATTACTATTTACGCACGTTATTACTGTTTACGCAAGTTATTACTTTTTACGCAAGTTATTACTATTTACGCAAGTTATTACTATTTACGCAAGTTATTACTATTTACGCGAGTTATTACTATTTACGCAAGTTATTACTATTTACGCAAGTTATTACTATTTACGCACGTTATTACTGTTTACGCAAGTTATTACTTTTTACGCAAGTTATTACTATTTACGCAAGTTATTACTATTTACGCAAGTTATTACTATTTACGCAAGTTATTACTATTTACGCGAGTTATTACTATTTACGCGAGTTATTGCTATTTACTCAAGTTATTACTATTTACGCAAGTTATTACTATTTACGCGAGTTATTACTATTTACTCAAGTTATTACTATTTACGCAAGTTATTACTATTTACGCAAGTTATTACTATTTACGCAAGTTATTACTATTTACGCAAGTTATTACTATTTACGCAAGTTATTACTATTTACGCAAGTTATTACTATTTACGCACGTTATTACTGTTTACGCAAGTTATTACTATTTACGCGAGTTATTACTATTTACGCAAGTTATTACTATTTACGCAAGTTATTACTATTTACGCACGTTATTACTGTTTACGCAAGTTATTACTTTTTACGCAAGTTATTACTATTTACGCAAGTTATTACTATTTACGCAAGTTATTACTATTTACGCAAGTTATTACTATTTACGCGAGTTAGTAATAACTTTACTAACTAACTACTATAACTATTTACGCTTATTGCTATTTATTATTGTTATTGCTATTTACTCAAGTTATTACTATTTACGCAAGTTATTACTATTTACGCAAGTTATTACTATTTACGCAAGTTATTACTATTTACGCAAGTTATTACTATTTACGCGAGTTATTACTATTTACGCGAGTTATTAGACTACTATTTACGCAAGTTATTACTATTTACGCAAGTTATTACTATTTACGCGAGTTATTACTATTTACGCGAGTTATTGCTATTTACTCAAGTTATTACTATTTACGCAAGTTATTACTATTTACGCAAGTTATTACTATTTACGCAAGTTATTAGACTACTATTTACGCAAGTTATTACTATTTACGCAAGTTATTACTATTTACGCAAGTTATTACTATTTACGCAAGTTATTACTATTTACGCAAGTTATTAGACTACTATTTACGCAAGTTATTACTATTTACGCAAGTTATTACTATTTGCGCAAGTTATTACTATTTACGCAAGTTATTACTATTTACGCAAGATATTACTATTTACGCAAGTTATTACTGTTTACGCAAGATATTACTATTTACGCAAGTTATTACTATTTACGCAAGTTATTACTATTTACTCAAGTTATTACTATTTACGCAAGTTATTACTATTTACGCAAGTTATTACTATTTACGCAAGTTATTACTATTTACGCAAGTTATTACTATTTACGCAAGTTATTACTATTTACGCAAGTTATTACTATTTACGCACGTTATTACTGTTTACGCAAGTTATTACTATTTACGCGAGTTATTACTATTTACGCAAGTTATTACTATTTACGCAAGTTATTACTATTTACGCAAGTTATTACTGTTTACGCAAGATATTACTATTTACGCAAGTTATTACTATTTACGCAAGTTATTACTATTTACTCAAGTTATTACTATTTACGCAAGTTATTACTATTTACGCAAGTTATTACTATTTACGCAAGTTATTACTATTTACGCAAGTTATTACTATTTACGCAAGTTATTACTATTTACGCAAGTTATTACTATTTACGCAAGTTATTACTATTTTTCAAGTTATTACTATTTACGCAAGTTATTACTATTTACTCAAGTTATTACTATTTACGCAAGTTATTACTATTTACGCAAGTTATTACTATTTACGCAAGTTATTAGTATTTACTCAAGTTATTACTATTTACGCAAGTTATTACTATTTACTCAAGTTATTACTATTTACGCAAGTTATTACTATTTACGCAAGTTATTACTATTTACGCAAGTTATTACTATTTACGCAAGTTATTACTATTTACGCAAGTTATTACTATTTACGCAAGATATTACTATTTACGCAAGTTATTACTATTTACGCAAGTTATTACTATTTACGCAAGATATTACTATTTACGCAAGTTATTACTATTTACGCGAGTTATTACTATTTACGCAAGTTATTACTATTTACGCAAGTTATTACTATTTACGCAATATTTATTTAAAATAATATTTTAAAACGATAAACTATGCCGTCCAACAAACTACTTTGACATGACAGAGTCGTGCCCGATTGCGTTATCTAGCCAACAGAATATAATGTGAACTGAATTCCCTTTGAAGAACAATGCCATTATATAAACAGCTTTCACTGGAGACATGAATCTACAGCTTGTTTAATTATCAAAGTAAAGGTTAACCGAGAAGACAACGAAGAAGAAGAAGATGGCTTCAATTAATGACGGGATTGGCTGGTACAAGCGGGAACAGACCTGAGATATCCTTATAGAGTAAACAACCGTAAATACATGTTAGATGATGTGTATTAGCCTATAAAATGTTACTCGTGTATTAAAAACGTTTACGTTTATATTCGGTTGAATAATTGTTATATTAAAAAAAGTATTTTCGTAATAATATAAACAATTTGCTGCATTGCAGAGTTATATTGTTGAATCGTTGTTCCAGATCTTTAAAATTAACCTTTAAACGGTTGTCGTATCGTTATTTGCTGTCCAAACCCCGAGAAAAAACCGGTTATTCTGCGCGGATATGATTAGAATTTATTAAAAAAATCAGCTGTTATTTTAATTGCTGTTTACTGGTTGTCATAGCAACGCGTGAATTCATTCCTTGTCTGATTCGAAACTCATAAATTTATGTTCATTCTATCGTAATACTTGTTTATTAGTGGTTTACGATATAATTCACTCAATAAAGATACCAGATCTTTAAAAATAAGTTACAACTTGAAATGGTTAATTTTTGTTAGTTATTTTGTTGTCGAAACCCCGAAGAACATTCCTTACATAATTTTACTCGATATGGTAGAGTTTTCCAACTGGGATTAAAGCCAAGAAGTTTAATTCATCAACCAAGACACTCTTGCCCCAAAACTAATACTTGATCAATATATCCTGTAAATTAACGCTGGTTATAATTAACTGTGTTCAAATTTTTTTTTTTTTTTTTTTTTTTTTTTTTTTTTGGTGTTCAACGTCCGACTATTGTGCACACTTGGGCTAATGCAGACGATGGGATGATTTATAGCGTATGCAAATGCCAAGCCCTGGCCAGGAATCGAACCCGGGTCCTCGGGGTGAAAGCCCAGTACGCTATCCACTAGGCCACCGAGGCGGCTCTAACTGTGTTCAAATCAAATCTTACTTTCACGTACTTTCTTACTAATAAGCAAGTAAAACATTAATTAATATGGATTTCAGACGTTACTTTAAAGGTTACAGGTGAAATACTCTGACTTGAACAGTAGCCTCGATCAAGGCTACTAAAGAGTCGCTGAGAAAAGCCCTAAGGCAACGCATTATTAAAGCCTTCCGAATGTTTTGTTTGGTGCTTTTACAACAATCTTTAATGCGTCATGAAGGAAATCTGGACTTGGTCTTCCTTCAAAGAAAAGCAATTGTACAATATTATAAACACTTTGACATTAATATATTATTTCTTTAAATAATTATATTAATATTGCTTTAATAAATTCTACCGCGTATATTAATGAAACACCTTTGTGCTAAAACAATATGCAGTATATTAGTGTTATATGAGGTACTGAGGTAGCTGGAAGTGTGGAATGAGAGATAGATATTACTGTATATCTGTTTCTCTCTCCCCCCACATCTATCTACACACACACACACACACACACACACACACACACACACACACACACACACACACACACACACACACACACACACACACACACACACACACACACACACACACACACACACACACACACACACACACACACACACACACACACACACACACACACACACACACACACACACACACACACACACACACACACACACACACACACACACACACGAAGCAAAATCAAACTTATTTATAAAGTAAGGCGAACTTCAGTTTGAAAGGGAACCGTCGACTTTGCAAATAAGTTTGTTTTTGCCTCCTGTATTACTACTAAGAGTACCAGAATGGGGACAAAAATGCTTATTACATCTAAGCACACAACTGTCATATAGAAAAAATGATTATGGTATCGGCGTGCTGTTTGTGGAATTCGCTATGCATTAATTAATTCATTCATTCTTTCATTAATTCATTCTTTCTTTCATCAATCTTTCTTTCATGCATTCATTCTTTCACTCATTCATTCTTTCATTAATTCTTACATTCATTCTTTCTTTCATTCTTTCATTCATTCTTTCATTCATTCATTCATTCATTCATTCATCAATTCTTTCATTCATTCATTCATTCTTTCATTAATTCATTTTTCTTTCATTAATTCATTCATTCATTCTTTCATTCATTTTTTTCTTTCATTCAATCATTCATTCTTTCTTTCATTCATTCTCTCTTTCATTCGTTTATTCTTTCATTCATTCATTCTTTCATTAATTCATTCATTCTTTCATTAATTCATTCATTCTTTCAGTCTTTCTTTCTTTCTTTCATTCATTCATTCATTCTTCCATTTATTCTTTTTTCATTCATTCATTCTTTCTTTCATTCATTCATTCTTTCAAATCAATTCAAACTTTAATTCATTCATCCTTTCATTAATTCATTAATTAATTCTTTCTTTCATTCATTCATTCTTTCATTCATTCTTTCTTTCTTTCATTCATTCATTCTTTCATTCATTCATTCTTTCATTCATTCATTCTCTCTTTCATTCATTCATTCTTTTATTCATTCATTCTTTCTTTCATTCATTCATTCTTTCATTCATTCATTCATGTTTTCATTAATTAATTAATTAATTAATTCATTCATTCTTTCTTTCTTTCATTCGTTCTTTCTTTCATTCAATCTTTCTTTCATTCATTCATTCTTTCTTTCATTCTTTCTTTAATTCATTCATTCTTTCATTCAATCATTCTTTCATTCATTCATTCTTTCATGCAACCTTTTTTTCATTCATTCTTTCTTTAATTCATTCTTTCATTTATTCATTCTTTCTTTCATTCATTCATCATTTATACTTTCTTTCATTCATTCATTCATGTTTTCATTAATTAATTAATTCATTCATTCATTCATTCTTTCTTTCTTTCATTCGTTCTTTCTTTCATTCAATCTTTCTTTCATTCATTCATTCTTTCTTTCATTCTTTCTTTAATTCATTCATTCTTTCATTCAATCATTCTTTCATTCATTCATTCTTTCATGCAACCTTTTCTTCATTCATTCTTTCTTTAATTCATCTTTCATTTATTCATTCTTTCTTTCATTCATTCATCATTTAAACTTTCTTTCATTCATTCATCAATTCTTTCATTCATTCATTCTTTCTTTCATTCATTCATTCTTTCATTCATTCATTCATTTTTTCATTAATTAATTAATTAATTAATTCATTCATTCTTTCTTTCTTTCATTCATTCTTTCTTTCATTCATTCATTCTTTCTTTCTTTCATTCATTCTTTCTTTCATTCATTCTTTCTTTCTTTCATTCATTCACTCTTTCATTAACTCATTCTTTCATTCATTCATTCTTTCATTAATTCATTCATTCTTTCATTCTTCATTCTTTCATTAATTCATTCATTTTTTCATTTATGCTTTCATTCATTCATTCATTCATCCTTTCATTCATTCATTCATTCTTTCATTAATTAATTCATTCATTCATTCATTCTTCATTCATTCTTTCTTTCATTCATTCTTTCTTTCATTCATTCTTTCTTTCATTCAATCCTTCTTTCATTCATTCATTCTTTCATTCATTCTTTCTTTAATTCTTCATTCTTTCATTTATTCATTCTTTCATTCATTCATTCTTTCATTCAATCATTTTTTCGTTCATTCTTTCTTTCATTCATTCATTCTTTTTTTCTTTCATTCTTTCATTAATTCTCGCTTTCATTCATTCCTTCATTCATTATTTCTTTCTTTCGTTCAAGTATTCTTTCTTTCGTCCAGTCTTTTTTACTTTCGTTCGTTCATTCTTTCTTTGTTTCATTCATTGTTTCATTAATTCATTCATTCTTTCTTTCTGTCATTCATTCCTTCTTTCATTCCTCATTCATTCATTTTTTTCATCCTTTCTTTCGTTCATTCATTCTTTCATTGATTCATTCTTTCTTTCTTTCATTCATTTCTTTCATTCATTCATTCTTTCTTTCTTTCATTCATTCTTTCATTCATTCTTTCTTTCTGCCATTCATTCATTCTTTCATTCATTCATTCTTTCTTTCTTTCTATCATTTATTCATTCTTTCTTTCTTTCATTCATTCTTTCATTGACTCATTCTTTCTTTCTTTCATTCATTTCTTTCATTCATTCATTCCTTCTTTCTTTCATTCATTTCTTTCATTCATTCTTTCTTTCTGCCATTCATTCATTCTTTCATTCATTCATTCTGTCTTTCTTTCTATCATTTATTCATTCTTTCTTTCTTTCATTCATTCTTCCTTTCATTCATTCATTCTTTCATTCATTCATTCGTTCTTTCTTTCATTCTTTCATTCATTCTTTCTTTAATTCATTAATTCTATCATTCATTTCTTTCATTCTATCTTTCTTTCATTCATTCATTCTATCTTTCATTCATTCATCCATTCATACTTACATTAATTAATTCTTTCTTTCTTTCTTTCATTCGTTTATTCATTCATACATACATTCATTCTTTCATTAATTCATTCATTTATTCTTTCCTTCATTCATTCTTTCATTGATTCTTTCTTTCTTTCTTTCGTTCATTCTTTCATTCATTCATTCTTTGATTCATTCGTTCTTTTATTCTTTCATTCATTCATTCTTTCTTTCTTTCTATCATTCAATTATTCTTTCATTTATTCCTTCTTTCTTTCATTCATTCTTTCATTTGTTCATTCATTCATTCTTTTTTTCATTACTTCATTCTTTCTTTCATTCATTCTTTCTTCCATTCCTTCTTTCTTTCATTCATTCATTCGTTCTTTTATTTTTTCATTCTTTCATTCATTCTTTCTTTAATTCATTACTTCTATCATTCATTCTTTCATTCTATTTTTCTTTCATTCATTCGTTCTTTCTTTTATTCATTCATCCATTCATTCTTACATTAATAAATTCTTTCTTTCTTTCTTTCATTCGTTTATTCATTCATACATACATTCATTCTTTCTTTCATTCAAATATTCTTTCTTTCATTCATACCTTCTTTCTTTCGTTCCTTCATTCTTTCATTCATTCAATCATTGATTCATTGATTCATTCATTCTTTCATGAATTCATTCATTCATTCTTTCTTTCATTCTTTTATTCATTCATTCTTTCATTCATTCATTAATTCATTCTTTCATTAATTAATTAATTATTTAATTCATTCATTCATTCTGTCTTTCGTTCAAATATTCTTTCATTCATTCTTTCTTTCTTTCTTTCATTCATTCTTTCAATAATTAATCAAATAATTCATTCATTCATTGTTTCATTCATTCATTCTTTCATTATTTAATCAATTCATTCTTTCATTCATTCTTTCATTCATTCATTCTTTCATTAATTATCAATTAGTTCATTCATTCATTCTTTCATTCTAATATACTTTCTTTCATTAATTCATTCTTTCATTCATTCATTCTTTCTTTCTGTCGTTCATTCTTCTTTCATTCATTCTTTCTTCCTTTCTATCATTCATTCATTCTTTCTTTCATTCATTCTTTCTTTCATTCGATATTTCATCCACCCTTTCCTTCTTTCTTTCTTTCATTCATTCTTTCTTTCATTCATTCATTCATTTATTCTTTCATTAATTAATTCTTTCTTTCTTTCATTCATTCATTCATTCTTAATTTGTTCTTTCTTTCATTCATTCTTTCCTTTCATTCATTCTTTCATTAATAATTCATTCATTCTTTCTTTCTTTCATTCAAATATCCTTTTTTTCTTTCATTCTTTCTTTCTTTCATTCATTCTTCCTTTCATTCATTCTTTCATTAATAATTCATTCATTCTTTCTCTCTTTCATTCATTCTTTCTTTCATTCTTTCTTTCTTTCATTCATTCTTTCTTGTTCATTCCTTCTTTCTGTCGTTCATTCATTCTTTCTTTCATTTTTTTCTTTTTTTTCTATCATTCATTCATTCATTCTTTCATTAATCCTTTATTTCATTAATTCTTTCTTTCATTCAATATTTCATCCATTATTTCTTTCTTTCATTCATTCATTCTTTCATTCATTCATTCATTCATTTATTCTTTCATTAATTAATTCTTTCATTCATTCATTCATTCATTCATTCATTCATTCATTCATTCATTCATTCATTCATTCATTCATTCATTCATTCATTCATTCATTCATTCATTCATTCATTCATTCATACTTTCTTTCTTTCATTCATTCTTTCTTTCTTTCATTCATTTCTTTCATTCATTCATTCTTTCTTTCTTTCATTCATTCTTTCATTCATTCTTTCTTTCTGCCATTCATTCATTCTTTCATTCATTCATTCTTTCTTTCTTTCTATCATTTATTCATTCTTTCTTTCTTTCATTCATTCTTTCATTGACTCATTCTTTCTTTCTTTCATTCATTTCTTTCATTCATTCATTCCTTCTTTCTTTCATTCATTTCTTTCATTCATTCTTTCTTTCTGCCATTCATTCATTCTTTCATTCATTCATTCTGTCTTTCTTTCTATCATTTATTCATTCTTTCTTTCTTTCATTCATTCTTCCTTTCATTCATTCATTCTTTCATTCATTCATTCGAACTTTCTTTCATTCTTTCATTCATTATTTCTTTAATTCATTAATTCTATCATTCATTTCTTTCATTCTATCTTTCTTTCATTCATTCATTCTATCTTTCATTCATTCATCCATTCATTCTTACATTAATTAATTCTTTCTTTCTTTCTTTCATTCGTTTATTCATTCATTCATACATTCATTCTTTCATTAATTCATTCATTTATTCTTTCCTTCATTCATTCTTTCATTGATTCTTTCTTTCTTTCTTTCGTTCATTCTTTCATTCATTCATTCTTTGATTCATTCGTTCTTTTATTCTTTCATTCATTCATTCTTTCTTTCTTTCTATCATTCAATTATTCTTTCATTTATTCCTTCTTTCTTTCATTCATTCTTTCATTTGTTCATTCATTCATTCTTTTTTTCATTACTTCATTCTTTCTTTCATTCATTCTTTCTTCCATTCCTTCTTTCTTTCATTCATTCATTCGTTCTTTTATTTTTTCATTCTTTCATTCATTCTTTCTTTAATTCATTACTTCTATCATTCATTCTTTCATTCTATTTTTCTTTCATTCATTCGTTCTTTCTTTTATTCATTCATCCATTCATTCTTACATTAATAAATTCTTTCTTTCTTTCTTTCATTCGTTTATTCATTCATACATACATTCATTCTTTCTTTCATTCAAATATTCTTTCTTTCATTCATACTTTCTTTCTTTCGTTCCTTCATTCTTTCATTCATTCAATCATTGATTCATTGATTCATTCATTCTTTCATGAATTCATTCATTCATTCTTTCTTTCATTCTTTTATTCATTCATTCTTTCATTCATTCATTAATTCATTCTTTCATTAATTAATTAATTATTTAATT
>CM040189.1:3884459-3891959 GCA_022606455.1 Callitettix versicolor | reverse complement strand
ACACATACCTCGAGAAACAGAAAACTCCATGAAAGTACTACATATGGCAGAAAAAGGAAGACGTATGAACAATTTAGAGAACTTGGAAATTTTTAAATCTAAATTAAAGGGAGAAAACACAATAAATGAACAGATATCGTCGCAAGCAGATATTACGTTTAAAAATCTAAAAATTTTCAAAAATTAACAGGAGGGACGACCGTTGAAGAGAAAGTTTGAAAGGAGCCAATCAGAAGCGAGCGAAAACGTATGATTTTGAAGAGCCAATCAGAAGCGAGCACGTCAGGTTTAATGTACATGTGTTGAATAGAGGAGGGGTACGACGTGGAGATAGAAAATTATAAATAGGACGGGCCATAATATTGGTGACCGGTATAGATAGAGTTTTTGAAGATGGAGGTTCTCCGAAACGTGTCAACAAAAGTAGAATTGACGAAACTACGGAAGGCAGATCATAATACTCAACATAGTTTACAAATTCTCTTCTGTTTTACAAAGTCTCTCATACGGAATTACCATCAAGTGTTACGGTAAACACTCGTTGTAGTCTGTTCAAACAGAATAGAATAATGCCGGTCTTTCCTCACTATACGGAGGTCTCTTCTGTTTTACAAAGTCTCTCATACGGAATTACCATCAAGTGTTACGGTAAACACTCGTTGTAGTCTGTTCAAACAGAATAGAATAATGCCGGTCTTTCCTCACTATACGGAGGTCTCTTCTGTTTTACAAAGTCTCTCATACGGAATTACCATCAAGTGTTACGGTAAACACACGTTGTAGTCTGTTCAAACAGAATAGAATAATGCCGGTCTTTCCTCACTATACGGAGGTCTCTTCTGTTTTACAAAGTCTCTCATACGGAATTACCATCAAGTGTTACGGTTAACACAAGTTGTAGTCTGTTCAAACAGAATAGAATAATGCCGGTCTTTCCTTACTATACGGAGGTCTCTTCTGTTTTACAAAGTCTCTCATACGGAATTACCATCAAGTGTTACGGTAAACACACGTTGTAGTCTGTTCAAACAGAATAGAATAATGCCGGTCTTTCCTCACTATACGGAGGTCTCTTCTGTTTTACAAAGTCTCTCATACGGAATTACCATCAAGTGTTACGGTAAACACACGTTGTAGTCTGTGCAAACAGAATAGAATAATGCCGGTCTTTCCTCACTATACGGAGGTCTCTTCTGTTTTACAAAGTCTCTCATACGGAATTACCATCAAGTGTTACGGTAAACACACGTTGTAGTCTGTGCAAACAGAATAGAATAATGCCGGTCTTTCCTCACTATACCGAGGTCTCTTCTGTTTTACAAAGTCTCTCATACGGAATTACCATCAAGTGTTACGGTAAACACACGTTGTAGTCTGTTCAAACAGAATAGAATAATGCCGGTCTTTCCTCACTATACGGAGGTCTCTTCTGTTTTACAAAGTCTCTCATACGGAATTACCATCAAGTGTTACGGTAAACACACGTTGTAGTCTGTTCAAACAGAATAGAATAATGCCGGTCTTTCCTCACTATACGGAGGTCTCTTCTGTTTTACAAAGTCTCTCATACGGAATTACCATCAAGTGTTACGGTAAACACTCGTTGTAGTCTGTTCAAACAGAATAGAATAATGCCGGTCTTTCCTCACTATACGGAGGTCTCTTCTGTTTTACAAAGTCTCTCATACGGAATTACCATCAAGTGTTACGGTAAACACACGTTGTAGTCTGTTCAAACAGAGTAGAATAATGCCGGTCTTTCCTCACTATACGGAGGTCTCTTCTGTTTTACAAAGTCTCTCATACGGAATTACCATCAAGTGTTACGGTAAACACACGTTGTAGTCTGTTCAAACAGAATAGAATAATGCCGGTCTTTCCTCACTATACGGAGGTCTCTTCTGTTTTACAAAGTCTCTCATACGGAATTACCATCAAGTGTTACGGTAAACACACGTTGTAGTCTGTGCAAACAGAATAGAATAATGCCGGTCTTTCCTCACTATACGGAGGTCTCTTCTGTTTTACAAAGTCTCTCATACGGAATTACCATCAAGTGTTACGGTAAACACACGTTGTAGTCTGTTCAAACAGAATAGAATAATGCCGGTCTTTCCTCACTATACGGAGGTCTCTTCTGTTTTACAAAGTCTCTCATACGGAATTACCATCAAGTGTTACGGTAAACACACGTTGTAGTCTGTTCAAACAGAATAGAATAATGCCGGTCGTTCCTCACTATACGGAGGTCTCTTCTGTTTTACAAAGTCTCTCATACGGAATTACCATCAAGTGTTACGGTAAACACTCGTTGTAGTCTGTTCAAACAGAATAGAATAATGCCGGTCTTTCCTCACTATACGGAGGTCTCTTCTGTTTTACAAAGTCTCTCATACGGAATTACCATCAAGTGTTACGGTAAACACACGTTGTAGTCTGTGCAAACAGAATAGAATAATGCCGGTCTTTCCTCACTATACGGAGGTCTCTTCTGTTTTACAAAGTCTCTCATACGGAATTACCATCAAGTGTTACGGTAAACACACGTTGTAGTCTGTGCAAACAGAATAGAATAATGCCGGTCTTTCCTCACTATACGGAGGTCTCTTCTGTTTTACAAAGTCTCTCATACGGAATTACCATCAAGTGTTACGGTAAACACACGTTGTAGTCTGTGCAAACAGAATAGAATAATGCCGGTCTTTCCTCACTATACGGAGGTCTCTTCTGTTTTACAAAGTCTCTCATACGGAATTACCATCAAGTGTTACGGTAAACACACGTTGTAGTCTGTGCAAACAGAATAGAATAATGCCGGTTTTTCTTCACTATACGGAGGTCTCTTCTGTTTTACAAAGTCTCTCATACGGAATTACCATCAAGTGTTACGGTAAACACACGTTGTAGTCTGTGCAAACAGAATAGAATAATGCCGGTCTTTCCTCACTATACGGAGGTCTCTTCTGTTTTACAAAGTCTCTCATACGGAATTACCACCAAGTGTTACGGTAAACACACGTTGTAGTCTGTTCAAACAGAATAGAATAATGCCGGTCTTTCCTCACTATACGGAGGTCTCTTCTGTTTTACAAAGTCTCTCATACGGAATTACCATCAAGTGTTACGGTAAACACACGTTGTAGTCTGTTCAAACAGAATAGAATAATGCCGGTCTTTCCTCACTATACGGAGGTCTCTTCTGTTTTACAAAGTCTCTCATACGGAATTACCATCAAGTGTTACGGTAAAAACACGTTGTAGTCTGTTCAAACAGAATAGAATAATGCCGGTCTTTCCTCACTATACGGAGTACAGTAAAAGTGCAGTATTCATAAAAAAGTAAAATATCCTGTACTGATGGGCTATTTTATTGTGCATATTAAAATAAATGAAGTTAAGACAAACACCCAAGTATTATGCATCAGCCCTTAGGGAGGGGTGCAAAATAAAACTAAGATTTACACGTGATCAAAGACCAAGAAAATGAAAAAGTCACGCAATAGTTGACCAGGAATGTGCGCAAGACAGAAGAAAACATGGTGAATTTTTAAGGGAAAACTTTTTACAATGATCGCCATTTTGAAACGACTTCAGGCGCGACGCGTATCAGTGTGTGATGAAGAAAATGAAGCAAAATACAAATTATTTCTTTTGTACTACGTTTTATACGGAAATTATTACTGAATATTTCAGTTATTGTGCGAAAACAATAAAAGCATTCGGCGGGATCGAACCTGTGACCTTTTGCTTACTCCAGACCGGAAGCACTTGCGCCGAAGATGTTTATTCAAACGAAAGTCGTCTTAAAATTTGAAAGTTACTGTTTACAAGGTGTTAATGGAAATGAAAGAACTTGCAATAAGGCACACTCTACAGGATCCATTAAATAGAAACTTTATTGTGCTTTATTACTTTTATTAACGGATTTATAAATGTAAATTTGAAACATTCCAAATATTAATTGAAGTGCTCCAGGAAGTGTAGACACCTATTATTAATTTGACCAGATTTGGAATTTTATTTTGAATTTTACAGTGTGTGTGTGTGTGTGTGTTGTGTGTGTATGTGTGTGTGTGTGTGTGTGTGTGTGTGTGTGTGTGTGTGTGTGTTTGTGTGTGTGTGTATGTGTTTGTATGTATGTGGTGTGTGTGTGTGTGTGTGTGTGTGTGTGTGTGTGTGTGTGTGTGTGTGTGTGTGTGTGTGTGTGTGTGTGTGTGTGTGTGTGTATGTATGTATGTGGTGTGTGTGTATGTGTTTGTGTGAGTGTGTGTGTGTGTGTGTGTGTGTGTGTGTGTATGTGTGTGTGTGTGTGTGTGTGTGTGTGTGTGTGTGTGTGTGTGTGTGTGTGTGTGTGTGTGTGTGTGTGTATGTGTTTGTGTATGAGTGTGTGTGTGTATGTATGTGGTGTGTGTATGTGTTTGTGTATGTGTGTGTGTGTGTTTGTGTGTGTATGTGTGTGCGCGCACGCGTGTGTGTGTGTTGTGTATGTGTTTGTGTGTGTGTGTATGTGTGTGTATGTCTGTGTGCTGTGTGTGTGTGTTTGTGTGTGTATGTGTGTGTTTGTGTGTGTATGTGTGTATCTATGTGCGAGTGTGTTTGTGTATGTATCTGTGGTGTGTGTATGTGTGTGTGTGTGTGTGTGTGTGTGTGTGTGTGTGTGTGTGTGTGTGTGTGTGTGTGTGTGTGTGTGTGTGTGTGTGTGTGTGTGGTGTATGTGTATGTGTATATATTTATGTGTGTGTGTGTGTGTGCGCGCGCGCGCGTGCGCGTGCGTGCGTGTGTGTGAACTTAAAAATGCTAATAAATGGAGATTTCAATGAAGATTATGATTGTGAAATTAAAATTTCAAAAAGAGTAAAATAAGGAAAAATTACTTTTGAAAATACGCTTCTATCACGCCAGCAATACAGCTGCCTGCCGCGTTTATTTCTTATTGTACGCCAGTGAAATCATTTTACTAAATAATAGATTATATCTCTAGAACAGCTTAATCGATTACATTGAAATTCCACACCGTATTCATTCCAGTATCTTGTAAAAACTTTAATTAGTTAGTTCTAATAAGTTTTAAATGCAAAACACAGTAAAACTGTAATGGACGCTAGAGTATCCTTTGTTGAACAGTTTCGATGGTTATAAAGTTCTATTTGAAAACTAAACAGCGGCAGTAAAAATGAATCGTTTCGTTTTTTTATTAAAGACATTCTTTCGGGAATTTTTCCTTATTTTTTTTTAAATTACCGCCATTTTTAAACCGAATTATCGGAGATAGTTTTTTTGTATACAGAATGTCAACTATCGATTATAAGATTTGAGAGATATAAATTAATAAAGTTAATAAAACATTAAATGGCGGTTAGCTGGTAAAACAAGCTATTCGGAAATACGAACCTTTTTTTATTTTGACCTCGTCTCAAGTAACCACTCTCTGAATTATACCTCGCGTTATAAAAACACCAACGATTTTGACATATTTTACTCCGGTACGTCGAAGAAATAACCACAGCCAGAAAAACTTTGTTTTAATTGTCCGCTGGGTGTGATTATAGCCTGTAATAAAACTACAGTCACCACAAATGACTTTAATAAATTATTTGCATAAAATTATGTGCAAATACGACATACTTTAGTTGATGTTTTTATTCTGCTCACGTTTATACTGTAATTAACGTCCTCGGTAAAATATAATTAGTGTGTTTAAATTTCCCTGTGCTCATAATCACCGATGTAGGCTGGACTTGTGTGTGGGGGAACGCGCTGTTTTTAAACTTATACAATATCACTTTCCAATTTCGAAATCGCCATTGATTACCAATTAAAAACTATCGATAAATTTGCCAACCGAATAACACGGTGTTTTATAATGTAGGCGTGATTTTTAAAACGGAGTTGAGCATGCGAACTTTTTTCGTTTTTATTATTTTTTCTTAAATTATCAATTTATTTTTCAAAATCAGTTATAACAACTTGTGTTGCAGTTTTGTTCAATGAAAAGACAACTGAAACATTGCTCTCTCTCTCTCTCTCTCTCTCTCTCTCTCTCTCTCTCTCTCTCTCTCTCTCTCTCTCCCTTTATTTGTTTCACCCAACTTTGGGGTACACCAAATCAATCACTATTTAATGTTTTGTGCCTTCCTCGTAGCCCAGTATTGCTTCATTCGTTGTGATCTTGCTTTTCTTTCTTCGTCAGAGATTTGGATCGTTCGCTTGGATTTGACTTTGCCTTGGAACCGTTGCTTCTTGTCCTTGGTTATTGTTTTGGCTGTTCTGTCCATGAGCATAGTGTCAGTGATTTGCAGTTCTGTTATGTCTTTCTCTGTTTCTCTAAACCAAAGTGGTTTGCCTCTTTTATTGCGAACGTAGTCAAATATTTTTTTTTGGTTAGTCTATATTTGTCCCTTCGGAGGATGTGCCCATAAAAATCAATTCTCCTTTTCTTATTGTGTCTGATAGTGTTTCAGTTTTTTGGTAAAGAGTTTCATTCCTGATGTGGAGTAATTGGTTGTTACGGAATTTGGAGCCTAAGATTTTTCGTAATATCTTTCTTTCTTTGATCTCCAGCCTTTCAAGTGGGCCCTGGGTTGTGAGAGATAATGTTTCAGCTGCATATAAGGCTTCTGGTTTAATTACAGTGTGATAATGCCTTATCTTTGTATTCCAGGAGAGGGACTTCTTGTTGTATGTGTCCTTGGTAAGTTGGAAGGCTAATTCAACTTTATTTCTCCTAGATTCCATAGCTTTTTTCTCTAGGGCGTTTCAGCTGATCCATTCCCCAAGATATTTGAAACATTGCTATTGTCGCGTTTTTTTATTTTTCAAACATTCAAGGATTTAGGTTATTTTAACACTTTTAGTTTTATTTGAATTATTTATATTAAACACGTGTTGCCCTGAAGACGATGAATATGGTCGAAACGTGTTATCTATCAGGAAATTAGTTGATTTATGTGGGGCTCACGTCACAAAGGGAGGGGGAAACTCGAAAAAATAAAAAAATTTAAAAGACTCATTGACTCCGAAAATGTGGTTATCGACACAGCTTTACCTGTTATTGTCGATCATCTGAAAATTGTATCAGCTGATTTAAGAGAAAGATTTTGTGATTTGAAAAAAAAGTTTTTTCCCAATTCAGATGAAGCAGCCAGTGTTGAGTGGATTTGTCCGATATTGCAAATATGAAGAACCAGGAAGAATTTGTAGAAATGCAAAATGAGTCAATTAAAACTAAATAGCACGGCTTCGTGAAGAAACCGAAAACGAATATCCAAATTGTGAAAATAATCAGTAATCAAAAATTTAATTACAATTAATTTAATTTCCATCTCTATAACCGCCTTTTTTCAACATTTCATAATTGTACAATGTTGTTAATTTTCAAAACTAAGTAATATAATTAACTTAGTAATATAATAACTTGTGTTGCAGTTTTGTTCAACGAAAAGACGATTGAAATATTGCTATTGTGGTTCTTTTTTTATTTTTCAAACATTCAAGAACTTA
>CM040189.1:3859459-3871959 GCA_022606455.1 Callitettix versicolor | reverse complement strand
AAATGTAAGCTTATAAACAATAATTTTATAACAGGGATTCAGATTTTTAAAACGGCAATACATCTATGTCCATCTCAGTCGATCTATAAATTTCTCCTCAATCGGTCCAGTAGTTAATGTGTGATTAACTAACAAACAAACACACATAAACTTTCAAATTTAAAATATTATATTAAGAAGTATAAAATATTATTAAAACGTCACTGTTGTAGCCTACAGTTAACACATATCACAAAACTGAATACTAAATAATTCAGTTGCACTGGGTAAGTAGTATAATGGCATTTAAATAATTATTATTCACAAATACCAATATATAATTACGTATAAATTTCACTGTTACACAGTTAACACTTGACATAAAACTAAATAATTCAGTTGCACTGGGTAAGTACTATAATGGTATTTAAATAATTATTATTCACACCTACCAATATATAATAAAGGTATAAAACGTCACTGTTACACATTTAACACTTGACACAAAACTAAATAATTAAGTTGGAATGGGTAAGTAATATAATGGCGCGAACATACAAGTTTTCATTTCAAAAATACATTTTAAAACAAAAATATATATATAAGAGCGTGATGCGTGACGGCAAACTGAATTTTTTCCGTGCAAAACACATCCATACCCCGCCATAAGAAGTATTCACTTCAAAAATAGAAATTTAAGGGTTCGTTAATTGATCAAACAGAAGAAAAACCCTCTATTAAAAAACAGTTATTCTTATTATGTATATAATATTTATTATTCACACCTACCAATATATAATAAATGTATTAAACGTCACTGTTACACAGTTAACACGATACAAAACTAAACAATTAAGATGGACTGGGTAAGTAATATAATGGCGCGAACATTCACGTTTTCATTCAAAATATATGTAAGAGCGTGATGCGTGACGGCTAACTGAATTTTTCCCGTGCAAAACATACATCCTTACTCCGCCATAAGAAGTAGTTACTTCAATAATTTGGGTAACTTACTCGTATACTGGCCGTGCTTTGTCGAGTTATAGGCCTAGAGATTTTTCTGATATTTCAAATACAAGTCCAATATGTTCCTTTAAAATCAATTTCAACTCGTCTTAAGGTATATTTACAAAAAATATTTTTGGCTCACCCCTTTACTGTTTATATTTTTGGAAATGTAACCCGTGTTATTACTGTACTTATCCCAATACTGTTTATATTTTTTGGAAATGTAACCCGTGTTATTACTGTACTTATCCCAATACTGTTTATATTTTTTGGAAATGTAACCCGTGTTATTACTGTACTTATCCCAATACTGTTTATATTTTTTGGAAATGTAACCCGTGTTATTACTGTACTTATCCCAATACTGTTTATATTTTTTGGAAATGTAACCCGTGTTATTACTGTACTTATCCCAATACTGTTTATATTTTTGGAAATGTAACCCGTGTTATTACTGTACTTATCCCAATACTGTTTATATTTTTGGAAATGTAACCCGTGTTATTACTGTACTTATCCCAATACTGTTTATATTTTTGGAAATGTAACCCGTGTTATTACTGTACTTATCCCAATACTGTTTATATTTTTGGAAATGTAACCCGTGTTATTACTGTACTTATCCCAATACTGTTTATATTTTTGGAAATGTAACCCGTGTTATTACTGTACTTATCCCAATACTGTTTATATTTTTGGAAATGTAACCCGTGTTATTACTGTACTTATCCCAATACTGTTTATATTTTTGGAAATGTAACCCGTGTTATTACTGTACTTATCCCAATACTGTTTATATTTTTTGGAAATGTAACCCGTGTTATTACTGTACTTATCCCAATACTGTTTATATTTTTTGGAAATGTAACCCGTGTTATTACTGAACTTATCCCAATACTGTTTATATTTTTTGGAAATGTAACAAGTGTTATTACTGTACTTATCCCAATACTGTTTATATTTTTTGGAAATGTAACCCGTGTTATTACTGTACTTATCCCAATACTGTTTATATTTTTTGGAAATGTAACCCGTGTTATTACTGTACTTATCCCAATACTGTTTATATTTTTTGGAAATGTAACCCGTGTTATTACTGTACTTATCCCAATACTGTTTATATTTTTTGGAAATGTAACCCGTGTTATTACTGTACTTATCCCAATACTGTTTATATTTTTTGGAAATGTAACTCGTGTTATTACTGTACTTATCCCAATACTGTTTATATTTTTTGGAAATGTAACTCGTGTTATTACTGTACTTATTCCAATACTGTTTATATTTTTTGAAAATGTAACCCGTGTTATTACTGTACTTATCCCAATACTGTTTATATTTTTTGGAAATGTAACCCGTGTTATTACTGTACTTATCCCAATACTGTTAATATTTTTTTTAACGTCTGACTATTGTGCACACTTGGGCTAATGCAGACGATGGGATGATTTATAGCGTATGAAAATGCCAAGCCCTGGCCGGGAATCGAACCCGGGTCCTCGGGGTGAAAGCCCATTACGCTATCAACTAGGCGACCGAGGCGGCTCGAATACAATTTACAAACAGGCGTTGTCTAAAATTAGAGAATCACCGATGTGCATCTACAGATCCTAAAAATTCTTGACGGTTCACATACTAGTCAAGCAATGTTGAGTCGGACAATTTCCTTCTCGCCAGTCAAACTGAACAAGCATTTCAAAGAAGAGAACGTCGCTAAAGCGCATACCAAACAGCGAAACTTTCTTTTTTCCCGGTCGTTCATTGTTTTTTTCGCAGTAATTTGTGTGAATCAGAACCGAGGGGAGCCAGAACCGGGTTCAAGGCTGGAATGCTGCAAAGCGTGTGAAACGATACGATGCAGGTGAGGTGAGAGACGACCTGGACCATTGTAGGGACTTCCGACACGACCGGGAGACTGGAAGGGTGGAGCAACAAAGGAGCACAGGTGCAATATGGAGGAAACGTGCACGTCCGTTGAGGCGCGTTTCGCGAGAAACGAAATCCGCTTTGCCGGTATTGTCTTAGTGGGCTGAACGAGACTTGCCGCTTTGATATACCGCGGTCCGGAATAGAAGCGGCTCGGGTGTCAGTTAATCTTCGTAGCTTCTCAAGATTTCGAGAGAACTTTTATTTAAAACTGCCTGTAGTAGTGGCCACCATGGTAAGACTTAACCCAGAGACCTTGAAATAAAAGCCCCGCCTAGTTGATAACGTACTGAACTTTCACCCCGAGGACCCGGGTTCGATTCCATACCAGGTCTTGGTATTTTCACACGCTATAAATAAAGGAAAACAAAAATTACGAAGGAGACGAGGTAAAGACTTTTATTATTTCTTAAAGCGTTTTTGTTTTTTTTTCTGAAATTTCACTACCAAACTCTTGAAAAAATATCTATATTTTTTTCTCCACTTAATGAAAAAAGATTGGAACGATGGTACGTTTGCACATTTCATTTCTTTTCAATGACAGACAAGTGTTTTGCGCAAAAACAAAAAATATCCCTAACTATTCGTACAGGACTCATACAGTTTACTTTCTTAAAAAAGTCAACTCGCGAAAAGTCCCGCCACTAACAAAAATTATCTATTCCATAAACACACACTCTATGTCTGAAAGTAATGACGACAAATAAGAAGAAAAATCAATACTGTCAGTGGTACCAACTGTCTGTGTAAGCACAGCTGTGCAACTGAATTGTAAATCAGTTTAACTGTAACATAGTTCGGTTTCATGAAAAAGCAAGAAAAGAGCCGCCTCAGTGGCCTAGTTGAGCGTACTGGGCTTTCACTGCGAGGACCCGGGTTCGATTCCCGGCCAGGGCTTGGCATTTTCATACGCTATAAATCATCGCATCGTCTGCATTAGCCCAAGTGTGCACAATAGTCGGACGTTAAACACAAAAAAAAACCGACGCTAATTTATGCCTTTTTGAAAGGTCCTTTAAATTTAAATTATTTAGGATATGTATTTTATGATACGTTATAATTAGAACTCAATAGAACATAAATTGTGAACATCTGAGATTCTCGAAACCGGTTGAACAGTTTAATTTGAAATTTTTCTATAAACTATAAAAATAATGATGACTATCAACGTGCTTTTAGTGTCTGGAGTGTTTGTATGCACAATTATAGTGTTTATATTTTCCTATAAGAAGTTCAGTAATGCAAACGTAAACATTTTACATAAACAATTCCTATAAACCAAACTTTTTTAAAATGTGATCATATAACAAGAATATTTTATAATTTGACTAACGTACGTACTGACTATAAAATCACTGATTGCATTTTAAAAATAAAAACGTAACGGTTGTCCAGAAGTCAGAAGAATTTTTTTTTTAAGGTGAAAAGCATATTGAGGCTGTTATTGCTTCCCTAAATGTAAGTGTGAGAGTAAAGTGTTAAAGTCGTAAGTGTAAGCGTGTGTTAGACTCGAGTACCGCGAGGGACGTCTAAATCCTCTCAATAGGTGCAACTAATCTGCACCCCCTTCGGGGAAGAACTTAAAATGAATTCCGATAACGACTTTGCTATGGCTGCACGTAATCTCACTCTTTAGGGCGGGGAGAAAATAAAAACATACTTTGAAAGTACGAAAATTTATTTTCAAAAACGCTTCGTACGTTTTAACCCATCATCGTAATTTTACGTTTTTTTGACACGATAACATTTTTTCCTGAGGTCGAATTGGGGGGGGGACGGAATGACATCATAAGAAAGGTAAAACGTGTAATTGAATTTTTATCTAGACAACTAAGTATTAAAATTTAAATTTTGAGTTGTTAGAACACATTAGCTTTCGATCTCCGCAGGGGTGCAGACTAGCTGCACCTATTGAGAGGATTTAGACGTCACTCGCGGTACCCGAATCTATCACACACTTACACTTACGACTTTAACACTTTACACTCACACTTACATTTAGGGAGGCGATAACAGCCTCAATGTGTTTTTCGCCTTAAAATACAAAAAAAAACATGGTAACAAATGGTGTTTTGTTTGCAAACTGTGTTCAAACGTTCTCAGATCTCTAAAACTACAATTTCGTAAGATTTTATAGGCTACTGTTATTATTTTGCATCTACCAATATATAATAAACGTATAAAACGTCACTGTTACACAGTCAACACTGGACACAAAACTAAATAATTCAGTTGCACTGGGTAAGTAGTATAATGGCATTTAAATAATAATTATTCTATTTTTCTGATATTTCAAATACAAGTCAAATTTGTTCCTTTAAAATCAATGTCAACTCGTCTTAGGTTATATTTACAAAAAATATTTTTGGCTCACCCCTTTACTGGTTATATTTTTGGAAACGTACCAACAATAATTTAACCAATACGCTTTTTTCCATTTGAAAGCGTAAAAACGTTTCAATTATTTTTACGTTGTTTTTATTTATAGGTTTTTGAAGTGCAAAATATGTATAAGAACCTGACAATATGTATAGCACTTCATTTGGGACATGCTAAATTTCACATACACGTAGTAATTATAATATAATTAACAAAGTGATAATTAATATGTACAAATTATAATCCGCTTAAAAACTTTGTTAAACATTCTAATTCTATTTCGCCATTGGTAAATATAGGCAATATACAGGTTTACATGTACATTGTAAAAATCAAATGTACATTTTTAGTAATAAAGGATGTTTTCTTGCAAACACTGACCACATATCCCCTTATCTGTGAAACTATAACTATGGTGTATACAATTTATAATGTTTTCCCTCTCAGAAGTGATCACAGAACCTTATTTCATCGGCACAAGACGAAAAAATCTGTCGTTAATAAAAGAATTAATGAAATGCTACGTATTAATTACAATGTGTTATTTATTCATTGTAGTGTAACACAAATATATCACTGTATTAGCAATTAATAAATAAATTATACTAATAACAATCGCGGAATTATAGTATTTTTAGTATTGCTATTTTTGCACGTATATCATTCAATTAATAGTTTATACATTTGACGTATGAGGGTTATTAGACTGCTTTCAGTTATTTTTTTATATTAACTTTCTGTTGATTCGGTTATTTTCTTGTTATTTTGTTATTTTCATTGTTCATCATTGTTATTTTCTTTTTGCGTTTTGTATAATTGAAACTTGTAGATTTCTAAATGGTCTAGTCATTAATATAATTAGTCTTAACAAATTAATGTTAAAAAATTACTTCAAAATTGTTTTATAGGGTTTTTTGCACGTATATCATTCAATTAACAGTTCATACATTTCACGTATGAGGGTTATTAGACTGCTTTCAGTCATTTTTTTTCGATTAACTTTCTGTTGATTCGGTTATTTTCTTGTTATTTTGTTATTTTCATTGTTCATCATTGTTATTTTCTTTTTGCGCTTTGTATAACTGAGACTTGTAGATTTCTAAATGGTCTAGTCATTAATATAATTAGTCTTAACAAATTAATGTTAAAAAATTACTTCAAAATTGTTTTATAGGGTTTTTTGCACGTATATCATTCAATTAACAGTTCATACATTTGACGTATGAGGGTTATTAGACTGCTTTCAGTCATTTTTTTTCGATTAACTTTCTGTTGATTCGGTTATTTTCTTGTTATTTTGTTATTTTCATTGTTCATCATTGTTATTTTCTTTTTGCGTTTTGTATAATTGAGACTTGTAGATTTCTAAATGGTCTAGTCATTAATATAATTAGTCTTAACAAATTAATGTTAAAAAATTACTTCAAAATTGTTTTATAGGGTTTTTTGCACGTATATCATTCAATTAACAGTTCATACATTTGACGTATGAGGGTTATTAGACTGCTTTAAATCATTTTTTTTCGATTAACTTTCTGTTGATTCGGTTATTTTCTTGTTATTTTGTTATTTTCATTGTTCATCATTGTTATTTTCTTTTTGCGTTTTGTATAATTGAGACTTGTAGATTTCTAAATGGTCTAGTCATTAATATAATTAGTCTTAACAAATTAATGTTAAAAAATTACTTCAAAATTGTTTTATAGGGTTTTTTGCACGTATATCATTCAATTAACAGTTCATACATTTGACGTATGAGGGTTATTAGACTACTTTAAGTCACTTTTTTTCGATTAACTTTCTGTTGATTCGGTTATTTTCTTGTTATTTTGTTATTCTCATTGTTCATTGTTCATAATTGTTATTTTATTTTTGCACTTTGTATAATTGAGACTTGTAGATTTCTAAATGGTCTAGTCATTAATATAATTAGTCTTAACAAATTAATGTTAAAAAATTACTTCAAAATTGTTCTATATGGTTTTTTGCACGTATATTATTCAATTAACAGTTCATACATTTGACGTATGAGGGTTATTAGACTGCTTTAAGTCATTTTTTTCGATTAACTTTCTGTTGATTCGGTTATTTTCTTGTTATTTTGTTATTCTCATTGTTCATTGTTCATAATTGTTATTTTATTTTTGCACTTTGTATAATTGAGACTTGTAGATTTCTAAATGGTCTAGTCATTAATATAATTAGTCTTAACAAATTAATGTTAAAAAATTACTTCAAAATTGTTCTATATGGTTTTTTGCACGTATATTATTCAATTAACAGTTCATACATTTCACGTATGAGGGTTATTAAACTGCTTTAAGTCATTTTTTTCGATTAACTTTCTGTTGATTCGGTTATTTTCTTGTTATTTTGTTATTTTCATTGTTCATTGTTCATAATTGTTATTTTTTTTGCGCTTTGTATAATTGAGACTTGTAGATTTCTAAATGGTCTAGCCATTAATATAATTAGTCTTAACAAATTAATGTTAAAAAATTACTTCAAAATTGTTTATAGGATTGAAGAAAAACACATTCGGTTTTGGCCTTTTTATTCTTTACAAAACACATCAGAACCGCAGCACAATAAGCAAGCAGGAGGGGGAGAAAAGCCGACCTGCGATTTCAGCTATGAGTGCTTTAAATAATTCAGTCTGCGCGGAAGTGGTGGGTGGTTGCAAATCTCGGACAAAAAGAGGTGTCTGTCTGTCTGTCTGCCCGACACCTGTGTGCATCCGTCACCCTCAGTTACACTTTATTGCTTAATATCTTCAAATGTAAAATTGCTTTTTCTTGGACGCCGCTAGGTGAAAAATTGCTCGCTTTCAGACGGCTTTAATTAGATCTGGTATATTAAGAAGCATTTGCTGGATCCGTAGTTATGCTTCAAGCGCACTTATCCTCTGTCTGACACGCACTTTTGCAGCTAAACGGTGGTCGCAAAATTTATAAACATGGCAATTTTTAGGCATGTTGTTTTTAGGCATGAATAAACATGGTGTTCAAACTTTAGGCCATTATTACACTATCACTTTTCTTTGCAAAGTGTCTTTTTATAAACGTTTATATATGTATATATATAGCCTCGGTGGTCTAGTTGATACCGTACTGGCTTTCACCCCGAGTACCCGGGTTCAATTACCGGCGAGGGCTTGACATTTTCATACGCTATAAATCATCCCATCGTCTGCATTATTCCAAGTGTGCACAATAATCGGACGTTAAAAAAAAATATGAGTGTATATATATATATATATATATATATCAAATCAACAACGTCGTGGATTGCACAAGTCAGAATAGACCTACATGACGCAGGAATAGACTCAACAGATGTTGAAGACAGGCGCGCATACAGGAGAAAGATGCTCGGTTGGAAGGTCCCAGAGAATGAAATCCCAAAGAGAGCAGGGGTAAAATGGACGGAGGAGTGGAAGAGGATCCATGGGGACAGGATGAGAGAGGTGTGGAGGATTAGAAGGAACAAGACATGAGTCGGAGTGCTTTGCGTGATCCAACAGGGTCTATGCGCAAATAATAATAATAATAATAATAATATATATATATATATATATATATATATATATATATATATATATATATAGCCGCCTCGGTGGCCTAGTTTATAGCGTACTGGGCTTTCACCCCGAGTACCCGGGTTCAATTCCCGGCCATGGCTTGACATTTTCATACGCTATAAATCCCATCGTCTGCATTAGCCCAAGTTTGCACAATAGTCGGACGTTAAAAAAAAATATGTATATATGTATATATATATATATATATATATATATATATATATATATATATATATATAGCATCATGCATGCAGGCATGTCTTCCAGTCTTTGGAACACCAAAGATCTTGGGAAAGAATGGACGGTTGGGTACAGTCAAAGAGAATGCTCGCGGGTCCAACTAAGTCCCTCACAGGTGAGGCCCTCAGGCTGAACAGAACGGATCTGCGGAGAGACACGGGGTTTCTAACGGATCATTGGACATTTCACAGTTATCTACACAAAATGGACTTTTAAATGACAAATCTCCTGTGTGGGAAATGTGGCACAGCTGAGGAAACAACTAACGCACACCTTTTGACTGTTCAGCTTTGGACAGAAAACGATTTGTACCTCTGGGCACTCTCTGGAGCGGGGGACAGACGATAGAAGAGAGTAACATCGTCCGAAGTACCTCATGTTTCTCGAAAGAGTAGAGGTTGGATTGGGAAGGTTGAATCTGTGGATGAGTTTGCACTGTATGCTACACAATTGATTTGTTGTTGTTGTTATTTTAAGGCGAAAAGCACATTGTGGCTATTATCGCCTCCCTAAATGTAAGTGAGTGTAAAGTGTTAAAGTCGTAAGTGTAGTGTTGTAAGTGTAAGTATGTGTTAGACTTGGTTACCGCGAGGAACGTCTAAGTACTCTCAATAGGTGTTGCTAGTCTATTGAGTGCAGCACGTAATTGAGTAGCAAAACCCGGATCAAAGGAAATTTTGGTTCTCTATTATTAAAAAAGGCATCACTTGTAAGGCATTTCCATTGTGATATATCTTTAATTACATAGGCTATAAGAGGTTCGATCAGCGATTTTTGACAAAGAAATGTGACAGTGAAAGACTGACCTTGAAAACCAATTTTCGTTTGTTGATAGGGGTCCTGTCAAATAAAAAGTGATGTCACGGAAAATAAAATAATATGGCCATTGTCTGTTTTGCTATTATACCTAACAGGGGAAACACATTTTAAGATTAAGATAATAGCTGCACGCAGCTGTCTCGCTGAAGTGATGGAAGCGAATTTCTAACATTAATTTTTGTATCTTGCATTTTTTTGAAAATATGATTTACCATTATAAATTTCATATAGGCTATTGCTTTTCGAATTTATTCTAATTTGTGCAGATTTTAATACTGATGGAGAAATCTGAATTCCAAAATGGTGGTCATAAAAGTGGTAAATTTTTTTAGTGATTTGAAATAGGCGCCATTTCGAAAACTTCGAACAGATTTTGCTGAAAAAAGTTGCGTATTATTAAAACCGGTTTTCGTACTAAACTTCAATAAAATCGGCCAATATTTAGAGATTTATCTGATCCTACTCTTCTATCCAGGTGTTTGCACGGAGGGACCCAAAACCCGAGTGAGTCACTGAATGCAGTCATCTGGTCCCGTTTGCCTAAAACTGTCTTTGTTTCATTGACTGTTTTGGAATTTGGTACTTATGAAGCCATTTCTTCTTTTAATGTTGGAAATATAACCAAGTGTTTGGTATTTGAGGAACTTGGGATACATCCTGGTACAAATTGTGTTGCAAGAATGAAGATGCAAGATCAACGCAGGATTGAAAAAGCAGAAAAGTCAATAAGGGAATTGGAGAAAAGAAGCAGACAGAAGAATAGTTTAGGCAGAATAAAGTTGGAAGATGATTATCAGATGCAGGAAGATCCTGATAATCCAGCTTATGGGGCAGGAATGCACTAAATATTTGTAAATAAAGAATTTTAATGTAAAATAAACTTTAAACGCGTTTTTCCGAAACTTGTTTTTTTTCATGTTTAGGTACACTTTTCTCATAAACTACAAAAGCTAGAAGATTAATTTTTGCTTTGTTTTGTTTATTACATCATTCTGCATACTTTAACACAGGGGTTTATAAATATTTTAACAAAAAATGATTTTATTTAATTTCATGTGTGCAAAAACACGGAAAATCTGAAATAAAAAATATTATAATTTTTAAAAAATTGCCACAGTTTTATAAAAACACATATTTAAATTTCCCTGTGTTAAAATGTTGGCAAGTGTCTATATATTACTAGGAAAAAATTTCATAGCTGTATCTAAAATAGTTACTGAGAAAAATGTACCTAAAGATATCATAAAATAACATTGGCGAGATAAGGAAGGCCGACCCCCCTTAAATAATCAATAATTTTTTTAAATTTCGTTGGAAGTACGAACATTAACTTTGACAGCCGTCAAATTCGAACCGAATAATCCACAAAGCGCACCGTGTCGGACACCGTAGAAGTCCCGCACTTCCGTGCCAAAGTTCTATCGAGCTATCGATCCATGCAGACATCGGGGCTGCATATTTACGAACCCCCGCCACAATATACTTGCTATTAATTGCCGATGTTCACAACTCTCCCCCGCTGCGCTCGCCAACACGTCACATAATTGCTTCGGACGTTGCATAACTCGCGTCTTCTTAGCTCGCGTGCTCCCGCGACCTTGGTACAGGGTGGGAATCGAGCCCGCTTTGATTTCATCTGAAATTCTCGGCATTCCCAGCAACAAAGAACCAGTTAAGCGGATACCCCCACTCCCTCCTGGACCAATGGAAGCTCGGCCCGACGGACCAATGACTGTGATGGATGTCCGACACGGTCCGCCGCGTCGATCCAGCGTCCCTTCTTTGTTTTTGTTTATCCTCGACGAATTAATTATATAATTATAAACTATTTAGAAAAAGGCGAAAAGTAAAAAGTAAAAGGTCAAACGAATCGCCGTTGAGAAAGGAATGTTGTGGGAAGACGTTTTAAGTCGAACACACGAAAATTTATTCGCGGGTAAAACAGTGTTACAATTTGCTGAAATATGCGGGTCGGTGGAGGCGCGCTTTGAGGGGTTTTCGGGGAATACAGTGTGTCTGCGGCAGGAATTTGTAAAAAGTTTGTTTGTTTTTTTTTTACTTGGTAGTATAATTTCGGCCGATTTTTTTAAAAAAATTTAGAATTGATTTTTTAAAATACATTTTAAAAAATACAGGTACGGTATTTTTAAAAGAATGCAAAAATATAATATTTTTATTTATAGTTTAAGTTATTTTTATTGACTTTTTTTATAAAATAATTAATTTTATGAATAAGTTTAACCTCTAAAATTAAAAAAATAAACTAAAACTTCATTGAAACTAAAACTTCATTTAAACTAAAACGCCGTTGAAACTAAAACTTCAATGAAACTAAAACTTCATTTAAACTAAAACGTCATTGAAACTAAAACTTCAATGAAACTAAAACTTCATTTAAACTAAAATTTCATTTAAACTAAAACTTCGTTGAAACTAAAACTTCATTTAAACTAAAACTTCGTTAAAACTAAAACTTCATTTAAACTAAAAATTCGTTGAAAACTAAAACTTCATTGAAACTAAAACTTCTTTTAAACTAAAACTTCATTTAAACTAAAACTTCATT
>CM040189.1:3811959-3854459 GCA_022606455.1 Callitettix versicolor | reverse complement strand
GCTTTTAAAACTAAACTACCAAATTATTTTTACTTCGATGCTTAAATGCGAATTTCAAAAGTAGCCTATTTTCTATGTCCTTATTTTCACGGTTATATTTAACTGGGCAATTATTAAAATGAAATAGAAAAGAAAAGATTAAAAAAATAATAGAGTAAAGAGGTACAATCACTCTGGACTGAGGAAACCCTTTCCTTAAAGATTTGAATGACAGAATGAGGACAGAAATGTATTGAAAAAGAAGAAAGGAAGAGACAAACGATCTAACATTAGATTAATCCCACCGTAAAGAAGAACGTAGTTAGGTGGAAAAAAGAACAAGCAAAATCTAAAGATTCAAATTATAATACTGATAAAAAAGGAATTTTCCGCCTCAGTGGCCTAGTTGATAAAGTACTGGGCTTTCACCCCGAGGACCCGGCCAGGGATTGGCATTTTCATACGCTATAAATCATCCCATCGTCTGCATTAGCCCAAGTGTGCACAATAGTTGGACGTTAAACAATATAAATATAGTGTTGTTAGATATATATAGCCGCCTCGGTGGCCTAGTTGATAAAGTACTGGGCTTTCACCCCGAGGACCTGGGTTTGATTCCCGGCCAGGGCTTGGCATTTTCATACACTATAAATCATCCCATCTCTGCATTAGCCCAAGTGTGCACAATAGTCGGACGTTAAACACCAAAAAAAAAGGAATTAACGTGAAACAAATATTACATAAACCTTTCATGTACACTTATTTTCCCAACAAATCGTTGAAAATCCTAAACGCAGTGTAATTTTCAAAATCGGTTTATCAGATTTTTTTCAAATTTTGGTCTTGTGAAAAGATTCACACATCGTAACAGATTTTGAGAGAATATGTCTATTTTTCGGTTTTTTAATCTCTCTCTCTCTCTCTCTCTCTCTCTCTCCTCTCTTTCTCTCTCTCTCTCTCCCCTCCTCAACTATATGCACAAATAAACAAACATCCAGGTAAAATTCTCCTTTTTTTTACTCTTGGACCTAAAAATTTTACATCTGAAGATTGATTTTTTCACGACTTCTATATATTTTTATACTTCGTATAGTGAGAGATATTGAAAACAAAGTTTTGTAATGTAGATCTTAAAAATAAACTATATTTCTCAACCATTAACCTGCAATTCTCAAACACAGTGCATTTCCTCCATCGTCTCTCACCCCTACGTTCTCAAGGTTCCACTAACATTTATTTGCATATAACGTGGCATATCCTTGTACACCACCGGGCACGTAAATTGGCAGCGATCGTGACACATTTCGGAATGATGTTCGTGCGAGGGCGTGAACGCGCCTGCGCCGGAAGATAAAGACGGGGTTTTATTGGGCTTTTACTTTGAACAGGTCGCAACAGGCAAGACGAAACCTTGTTCTCACAATTTGCTTAACTATTAATTACAGGATGACATCCGTGTATAGGTCTGTACGACGTACGAATACTTGTCGAAGCTCGCCGAACAAAACCGGTTTCGAGTCGGAGACCTACTTTTACCGCTGTCGAATCTTATTAGTTTATAGCAGAAGATGTTCTTGTAGCGGAGAGGTGTCCCACAAACTGGGCGCTACCTAGAGTTGCCTCATCCGCGCATGCCTCAAAATATGCTGCTTTCAAAAACGTTCAAAATTTCACCAAAAAATCACGGCCTCAAAAACATCGTAGTTTTAAAACAATCAAGGTATGTCTTAAAAGTGTTAAGACTTTTAACCTCAAAAGACACATAACCTCAAAATGACTAGCACGTGAAAGTACGTAGGCTTAACGTGTTTTTTTTTTTATTACTATTGTTTGTTATCGTGAAGACAATCAATTAAATGCGTGTTATTATTAATGAAAAGAATATAATTTTGTTTAACTTAAAAGTCTTAAACGGCTCCAGTTTCAGAAGTTTGATTTAAATTATCCGCTTCCCAAAATAGCAGTTTTTATAAGAGTTTCAAAACATCCGAAACCTAGCCGCCTCGGTGGCCTATTGGACAGCGTACTGGGCTTTCACCCCGAGGACCCGGGTTCGATTCCCGGCTAGGGCTTGGCATTTTCATACGCTATAAATCATCCATAGAAATATTTTTTTAATATTATTTTTTCATGATATTTTTAAAATATGATTTCACCATAGCAGTAAGCACTTAAATTTCCATAAATTACTTTGAAAATATGCAAAAATAAATCATTACCGCCTTCAAATTAATTTCTATAATTTAAAGAAGTTTTGAAAATGTAAACAATATAATATAATTTATACAGATTTTAAAGCCAATTTACAATGAAGGTTAAAACTGAGTTTTTGGCGCTTTTGTCAATTTTGGTAATTTTTGCTCCAAAACGTTTTATTATATGCCCAATATTAATAATAATACAAAATATAAAAGTTCGGAAACAATGAGAAGTTAGAGAAAAATTAAAACAAAAGTGACAGACACAATCTAAAATGACTAGCACGAGAAGGTAGGTAACGTGTTTTTATTATTATTTTTTATTATCGCGAAACAATTAGTTAAATGCGTGTTATTAATAATGAAAAGAATATAAAATTTCTTAATCAAACTTAAGTGCCGTACTCGACTCGGTTGTTGCATGCAAAATAAACTTTAAAAAAGTAACGACCTTGATTGTACTTGTATGTTGGGTGTTTGTTTAACTCGATTGATTTCCCCGCAGGGAGGTGCAGACTAGCTGCACCTATTGAGAGGATTTAGATGTCCTTCGCAGTACCCGAGTCTAACACATACTTACACTTACAACACTACACTTGCGACTTTAACACTTTACACTCACACTTACATTTAGAGCGGCGATAATAGCCTCAGTGTGCTTTTCGCCTTAAAAAAAAAACCTGACTGATGTAAACTATGACGTCACAATGTAGCTCCGTAAAAAAAACTCGACTCATGTAAACTATAGTAAATGTAACATGCTTCATTACGAAGTAAACAGCAATGACGTCACAATGTAGCTCCGTAACCTATCGTAATAAATTTAATCTTCCGCGGGTAAATATAGCATAATTCAATAATAAGGAATAATTTTTTTTTAATTATTAAAATCATTACTTTAGTACAAAGTACCAAAAACTGAGAAATATCTAATGGTGAAATTACATTTTCAATGTAAAATAAATAAAAGTTTTTTTGTTTTTTACATTTAAAACGACCACCATTTTGAAACGGTTTGACATATATGGTTGGGTAACTAAATATACTGTAATCAACGTTTCTGTCATATTTGAATCAAATCGACATTAATTTGTACACCACATTGAACTTTCAAACAACATAGACATTATGAAAATGAAACCACATCGCAGTTGAATTCATTTTCAAAGTTAAAATATTTTTGAAATTTTAATATTATTTTGTGCAGACTTCAAAACTGAATATGACAATAATCCGATTCATAAAAAAAAGGGGGGAATCGTTAATAACGGCTGCACATAATTTCTAGTTTCGATTTAAGGTTAGGCATTGACCGATTTATCGATTACTCATAATTAAGCGTAACTGTTGCACATATAGTTGATAGTGTACTGGGCTTCCACCCCGAGGACCCGGGTTCGATTCCCGGCCAGGGATTGGCATTTTCATACGCTGTAAATCATCCCATCGTCTGCATTAGCCCAAGTGTTCACAATAGTCGGACAAAAAAAAATAGATGTATGTGTGTGTGTGTGTGTGTGTGTGTGTGTGTGTGTGTGTGTGTGTGTGTGTGTGTGTGTGTGTGTGTGTATGCGCGCGCGCGTGCGCGTGCGTGTGCGTGCGTGTGCGTGCGCGCGCGCGTGTGTGTGTGTGTGAGTGTGTGTGCGCGTGCGCGTGCGTGCGTGTGTGTGTGTGTGTGTGTGTGTGTTTAGTGTACTTTGAAATTGTTGTAACAAGGTACGAGCCGCCTCGGTGGCCTAGTGGATAGCGTACTAGGCTTTCACCCAGAGGACCCGGGTTCGATTCCCGGCCAGGGCTTGGCATTTTCATACGCTATAAATCCTCCCATCGTCTGCATTAGCCCAAGTGTGCACAATAGCCGCACGTTAAACACAAAAAAAAACGTCTTTAGTTTCAAGAGCGACCATAGCGATTTTCCACTATGATCATCACTCGTTTCGGACAGAACAGTTTTGATTTGTTGATCACTGGGAGATGCTCGCCCCTAAACTAATCCAACAGGTGGACTGACGTCACTAATCGTAGCCAACGCTTAGAAATAACCAGTTTCGTTTAATTAACAATCGCACGCCGGATTCTTTGTTTCTAAAAGGATGATGCAATACCTTTGCATGACGCGGCCATACTTTGCTGCCCCCCCCGAAAAAGCCTAGTTAACTTGACGGTGTTTTTAATCGAACGCTTAAACTGAACTTCGTGTTCGGGTGGATCATGGTACATTTTGAAAATCCGGTTTCAGGTTGCGCGGTGTATTCATTCGAGCTAGAATTCCACTACAAATCTCATTTGTACGGATTTGTATTGACGTTAAAATAGTTCGAATTCTAGATCCAATTATACTGCGTTTTAAATGTTTAGGCTCGCGTTTAGATAGGCCATTCAGCTGCGTTATTAGAGCTAGTAGGCCTAGGTTTGACTTCTAAATTCATCAACATAGGCTGCGCGTTTTTGCATCAACAGTCTTTTGTGTTGCTAACGCTCTATTTATTATCAATATGATCAAATAACTGATGATCAACATGATATGATGTTCGCTCATGTGACCGAAGCGAACAAATGCTTTTTTACACTCTTTTTGCAATTTAAATCCACCATCATAATTACCGTTGAAATGTACAGTCTATATATTTGCATCTTACATATTTACATGTACAAAATATACGTACAGTATTTGTTCTACATATAAACAGATATAATTAAAAATAAACGCGGCATGCGGTTATCCGTTGACGTGATAGAAGCGATTTTCTAACAGTATTTTTGTTACCTTATATTTTTTGTTAATATAATTTCACCAACATTGTCAAAGTTGTAATATGAAAATTTGGCATTTTAAAGTTTCAAATCACATTATAAAGACGATTAAAACGTTTGAGCGTTGCTTTGTCGCAAAAGAGAGAGATCGTGTTTACAAAGTATGAAGTATTGGTAATCGATAAACTAAACTCGTGATTAAAACAATTTGTTTTGATTTTCAGAACTCAAATTTGGTTCCGACAGATCATGCGAAAGTTTGCAATTTGTTCTAAATGTTTGTTGCTTCTAATTTAGATGTTCGATGACAAAACTGTCATGGCATTAGTCACACCTATAAGTATAAAAATATATATAGCCTACTTATTGGCAATGAGACTTAAACTATATCAAGTCGAAGATATTTGCAATAAGCACAAAATTAATTAGAAAATTTCATTCCAATATTTAGGAATTAATATTATACGAGGTGTGTTCAGAAAGTAACGAGAATTTTTAAATTTCGCGGGCTTGGAGAGTCCGATTGTCAAACATTTTTTTTATTTATGTTCGTATACATGCCCTTGAATTATGATAAAACTTTCAGCTGTTTTCATTGATGACTTTGTCTGTGACAGCCACTAAGGTTAGACGTGTTTTTATGAGCTCGGCGATTTTCGTTTGTTAAAAGAAATGGATCAAAGAATTTGTATCAAATATTGCGTAAAAAAGTAGAATAAAGTGTAACAAAGTGTGTGAAATGTTACCAAAGGCCTGTGGTGAGTCTGCTATGAGTAAAGCAAGAGTTTACTAGTGGTATAAGCGTTTCCAAGAAGGCCGTGAAGACGTTGAAGATGACGAACGCCCTGGACGCCCCAGCACATCAACAACCGATGAAAACGTGAAAAAAGTGAAAGAAATGGTTATGAACAATGGCCGAATCACAATTAGAGAGGTCGCTGATGATGTTGGCATATCGATTGGATCATGTCATGACATTCTTTCCAATTTTTTGTGTATGAAACGCGTGGCAGCAAAATTCGTTCTAAAATTGTTGAATTTTGAACAAAAACAGCGGCGAATGGAAGTTGTTCAGGAGTCACTAAATTAAGTCAATGACGATGCAGAATTACTGAAACGTATTATAACAGGTGACGAAACATGGGTTTATGGATATGACGTCGAAACTAAGGCTCAATCATCCCAGTGGAGGCATTCTGGCTTGCCAACACCGAAAAAGGTTCGACAAGTGCGGTCGAAAGTGAAGGATCTCACTGTGTTCTTCGATATTAATGGCATAGTGCATCATGAATTCCTGCCAACAGGTGAAACGGTCAATAAGGAGTACTACCTACAAGTTCAACGCCGTTTGCCTGAAGCAATCCGGAAAAACGCCCGGATTTTTGGAAAAACAATTCATGGCTTTTGCACCACGATAATGCACCAGCTCACACTTCATTGCTTGTTCGTGAATTTTTGGCCAAAAACAGTACTGTAAAGATAACCCAGCCTCCATATTCGCCAGACATGGCTTCGTTTGACTTTTTCTTATTTCCAGAAATAAAGAGAACGTTAAAGGGCCGTCGTTTTACAGCCGTAGATGACATTAAAAGCGCATCGCTGAAAGAACCAAAGGCTATTTTAAAGATCGAGCTTGAGAAGTGTTTCGAGGATTGAAAGAAGCGCTGGCACAAGTGCATAATCTCCAATGGGGACTATTTTGTAGGCGACAACATCAATGTAGAAGAATAAATAAATATTTTGTTCAAAAAATTAAAATTCTTCTTACTTTCTGAACACACCTCGTATAACATTCGTAGTATAGGCACACATTCTGTTATAACGCGTTTATTTGTTGTCTTTATAATGTAAGTGTAGTTTAGGTTCATTATTAAGGTATTTTCCGTATAAAATCTTGTATACTTTACATTTTCTTGATACGTAGCGTAGTTATAACTAAGTGCACGAAGATAAAATGTAAAATTTCGAAAACCCTGTTTTACAAGCAAATCCCTCGCCTTAGCGAAGGGTTAAGAAAGGAATTACAAATGTTGGGGAAGCGGGATTCCAAAACAAAACACCGCTTTGAAGCAATCTCGCTAGGGGTGATTAATTTGTCACCCTTCAACCCCCGGACTGACAGAGATCCCGAGGGAGGAGACGAGGTAATCCCACCGGAGTGGGAACACGGAGGCGATTTATACACTTTAAGGGTGTTGAAGGGATGATCAAACTCTTGCAAGACGGGAGGCGATGAACAATTCCAGACAAACGTGACTACTTTTCAAAAAATGTTCGCTAGATAACAGTTTTATAGCCTATTTACCTGGTTTTGTTCTCGATGCAATTTCAAATCTTAATTATTATCCCATAAATAAAATTAGGACAGCCGATTTGTACAGTAGTGTCACAAAAACATTAAGCTGATATTTAAAGTTAGAACACATGATTTGTATTATTATAATTACAATCAGCTAATAATAAACACTAGAGATTCCATTGCTCTCGTAAAATATTCTATAACTTCTTATACGAAGGGTGGCTATTAAATAACGAGACTGACGCTGCTGCGGAACAAATGCGCATGCGCCAACCGCCATTGACCGACAGCTGTTTAGTGTGAAGTTTTCTCTTCAGAATGCAGTTAGTTTCGTTTGTGTAACCAACACCGTTTAGTCATAACCTTCATTTCCGTTAGTGTTGTTATTTTGGTTTGCCGGAAAAAATGGTTAGTGTAATAATAGAGCAACGAATTGTTGTTAAATTTCACTTCAAACTTTGAAAAACCGCTACTGAAACTTATAATTTACTGAAAGAAGTTATGGCACTGAATTTTTATCGTGGGTACGTGTTTTTGAATGGTTTAAGCGTTTTCAAGATGGCCGACAAGACGTTGAAGATGATTCGCGGCCAGGTCGCCCTTCAACTTTCAAACGGATGACAATGTCTAAAAAGTTGCTAATTTGATTCGGTCTGACCGTCGATTAAGTATTCGTGTAATTGGTGAAACTGTAGGCATTAATAAAGAATGTGTACGGCAAATTTTACGTGACAATTTGAACATGCGAAAAGTGTGTGTCAAAATGGTGCCAAAAATTCTCACGTTTGAACAACAAACAGCTCGCAAAAACGTTTGTACTAACACTTTGGATGCCATTGAAAATGACCCAAATTTATTGGAAAGGATAATAACATGTGATGAATCGTGGTTTTTTACGTATGATCCGGAAACAAAGCGCCAATACATGCATTGGAAGACCCCAACTTCAGCGAGAGCCAAAAAAGCAAGAATCAGCAAGTCAAAATTTAAAGCAATGATGATTGTTTTTTTTCGATATTCATGGGATTGTGTACCTTCACTGGGTTCCTGAAGGTCAAACAATTAATCAATATTACTACCTTGAGGTACTTGGTAAACTACGTGAAAGAGTAAGGAAAAAACGACCCGAAATGGGGAAGGATAAATCATGGTTTTCCACCAAGACAATGCGCTAGGTCATTCCGCGTTATCTGTTCCTGGCCAAGTAGAGCATCCCAGTGTTAGAACATCCATCTTATTCGCCAGACCTTGCACCATGTGACTTCTACCTGTTCCCTAAGGTGAAATCTGCATTAAAAAGGACGATATTTGAGTCCGTGGAAGCTGTAAAAGTGAAAACGGCAAGAGTCCTGAAGGAGTTGACAGAAGATGACTTCCAGCACTGTTTCCAACAATGGAAAATTCGCATGGAGCGTTGTAGGGATAGAGAAGGGGTGTATATTGAAGGTGATAATAAGCAATTATGTATAAAATGAAAATAACAATTTTTACGTCAGTCTCGTTATTTAATAGCCACACCTCGTAATTACAAAAATATTACATGTTACAGTGATATATGCTGTTAATGTTTGTTCTTGATTTATTCATTGTAATATGGGTGCTTGTGTGATCAGTAAACAAGAGAGAAAGAAGAAATAACACAAATTGGTTTTTAAGACGTTTCATGCATAATTTATACCAGCACCTGAATATGCATGTGAGTACAGGATTAGCGGTCCTCAGGACTAGGATGACAAAGATGATGGCGGTGACATTCTTTGGGCAGGTTTTTGTGGACCGCCACAAGAGAACTGAGAAGGGTTGACAGTTTTACTACCCCCAGCAGATTTACACCCTTTGATCATGTCATTGATTTCCAATGAAGCTCAGTCTACCTGTGTAGCTATGCTATGATCGTGTTTGCTTTAATAATGTAAACGCCAATAAAACAGGATCTACTAGGAACACCGGTAAAGAAGAATGTGGGTCCGTATAAATGTTCCATGCATTTGCGCTCGAACCAAAAATGAATTACAGGGACGTTTGTGGGATATTTTTTGTTTGAATTGATTATAGTATAACAGTTTAAGATTAGTAAGTTGGTATTGCATTGTTTTTTTCACTTCTCAGTATAACATTAACCAATTATATTCAATCACACGTCAAGTACCAAATGCATACAGAATCTTTTTAGAGCAGGAAAAATTTTATTATGGAAAATATTGTGAAAAAGTAACATCATCAAAACAAATATTTTTGTCACCAAGTATCAAGATTTCGTGGGCACATACAAGATTTTGTATGATAGATGCAATACAAAATACTTTTTAGAATAAATTAGCATTGTTAAATCTTACCTATACTTGACTTTTTTTTGTTTTTAATATTTTTGTCACCAAGTATCAAGATTTTGTGGGCACATACAAGATTTTGTATGATAGATGCAATACAAAATACTTTTTAGAAAAAATTAGCATTGTTAAATCTTACCTATACTTGACTTTTTTTGTGTTTACTATTTTTGTCACCAAGTATCAAGATTTTGTGGGCACATACAAGATTTTGTATAATAGATGCAATACAAAATACTTTTTAGAATAAATTAGCATTGTTAAATCTTACCTATACTTGACTTTTTTTTTGTGTTTAATATTTTTGTCACCAAGTATCAAGATTTTGTGGGCACATACAAGATTTTGTATAATAGATGCAATACAAAATACTTTTTAGAATAAATTAGCATTGTTAAATCTTACCTATACTTGACTTTTTTTGTGTGTTTAATATTTTTGTCACCAAGTATCAAGATTTCGTGGGCACATACAAGATTTTGTATAATAGATGCAATACAAAATACTTTTTAGAATAAATTAGCATTGTTAAATCTTATCTATACTTGACTTTTTTTTGTGTTTACTATTTTTGTCACCAAGTATCAAGATTTTGTGGGCACATACAAGATTTTGTATGATAGATGCAATACAAAATACTTTTTAGAAAAAATTAGCATTGTTAAATCTTACCTATACTTGACTTTTTTTTGTGTTTACTATTTTTGTCACCAAGTATCAAGATTTTGTGGGCACATACAAGATTTTGTATGATAGATGCAATACAAAATACTTTTTAGAAAAAATTAGCATTGTTAAATCTTACCTATACTTCACTTTTTTTTGTGTGTTTAATATTTTTGTCACCAAGTATCAAGATTTCGTGGGCACATACAAGATTTTGTATAATAGATGCAATACAAAATACTTTTTAGAATAAATTAGCATTGTTAAATCTTATCTATACTTGACTTTTTTTTTGTGTTTAACGTCCGACTATTGTGCACACTTGGGCTAATGCAGACGATGGGATGATTTATAGCGTATGAAAATGCCAAGCCCTGGCCGGGAATCGAACCCGGGTCCTCGGGGTGAAAGCCTAGGAACCGAGGCGGCTTCTAAACTTGATTACTGACATACTTCTGGGCCTATGCTTCTAGTACGACTTTTTTAAACTGATTTAACAATCATTTAGTAATCTGTTTTCCAAGTAGTTATTAACTGTTTGAAAGCAACTCCATAGGTGGAAAGTTCAGGTGTTTGAAGTTAAGTGAAATAAACCCAATGGTCCTACCGTCGCCTGAAATTATGGTAATAATTATTCAATCAAGTAGTCAGATTGAAAATTGTAAAAATAATAACATAATTTCAACACATTACTCACACTAAGTCTAATATTTGTGGTCTCTTTAATCGTCCATCATCGCAACTATTGGCAATTAATTATACTTCTCGATTACGCATTTTCGCAATCATAAAGTCTTGGTATGCCTCACTGTAGTTTTTTATGGTTTCCCTTTACGGCTTTACGTTGATCTTATGAAACACAACAACACATAAATTTAATTTTTTTTTAAATAAATTAAATTCGTGTTTTTTTATAAACTTATAAGTAGATACTTTTTTTTAATGTCCGACTATTGTGCACACTTGGGCTAATGCAGACGATGGGATGATTTATAGCGTATGAAAATAAAAATGGGTCCTCGGGGTGAAAGCCCAGTACGTTATCAACTAGGCCACCGAGACGAACTCAAAATGCAACAGGACAATGTTCAAAAAGGAAAATTCCCATTAACGATCATTTATTCTTATAATCGGAAGATATTCTCTCTTCTTCTTTTTGTTCATTTCGTCCTCGATCATCTCACCTATTTATTTACTTATTTTGTATCCATTATAACAATAAAATCACTAAGTAAAACATTTTATATTGGATAGTAAAATTTCTATCCAGTCAGGTATTCTCCTCCAAAATATAAAGTCGACACGTTGAAGGCAAGAACAAATTGGCTGGAAGCTAGCAATAGAAGCCACCCCAGTCTTAAAATAATGTTTGTTTTGGTTCCCCTAAGCGCCGATATTGGAAACACGTTACGCGAGACGTCCCGGTCCTGCCGCATTCCTGCTTTATCCTACATTAGTCACTGTTATGCTTCGTTTTACAGGAACAACCACGACGGGGCCGGAAATAGAATGTCGGGAGGGATATTTGTTCAATTTAGTTTGAACTTGTTCTGTATTAGTTTGGGAGTTCATCAGGCCTCTATGGAACCCAAGAGTCTTTGTGCAGGACTAAAATAAGATCAAATGTTTTTAAGGGTAAAATTAAAAATATTATGCATATTGAGACATGTTCAAAACATATAATCACAGTTTCAAAACCGTGATCACAAAAAAAAAAATTGTGCATGAGTTGTAAGTGTAGTGTTGTAAGTGTAAGTGTGTTAGACTCGGGTACCGCGAGGGACGTCTAAATCCTCTCAATAGATGCATTTTTTTTTTTTGTGTTTAACGTCCGACTATTGTGCTAATGCAGACAATGGGATGATTTATAGAGTGTGAAAATTTCAAGCCCTCGCCGGGAATCGAACCCGGGTCCTCGGGGTGAAAGCCCAGTACGCTATCAACTAGGCCACCGAGGCGGTTCAGATATGAGCTTTCAACGGCACAATAATTTATAATGAAAATATTTTTATCAGAACAATTCATTCATTTAAAAACGTATGGCAAAAGACTTTCTTAAAAGTTGTAGATCTTATTAACCATATTGAAGAGATATTCATGTTTCTTACACGTGATTTCTTCATTCGTGACTTTTAGGGCCTATGTGGTTACTGGTGATTTTGATAAATTACTCATCGTAAATTGTCAAATTTATTGTTTTTTTTTAACAGCACACTAATGGATTTTTGACGAAATAAAGCCATATATGCTACGTTCTGTTTGTGTTCTTGAGCGCTACCTTTGGGCAATAAAATATATAAAAGTAATAAGGTTTATAATATTAATAAAATATATAAAAGTGATAAGGTTTATAACAATAAAAAAATATATAAAAGTGATAAGGTTTATAACAATAAAAAAATATGTAAAAGTGATAAGGTTTATAATAATAATAAAATAACGAAAAATCTTAGGCCCCAAATTCCGTAACAACCAATTACTCCACATCAGTAATGAAACTCTTTACCAAAAAACTGAAACACTATCAGACACAATAAGAAAAAGGAGAATTGATTTTTATGGGCACATCCTCCAAATGGACAAAAATAGACTAACCAAAAAAATATTTGACTACTTTCGCAATAAAACCACTTTGGTTTAGAGAAACAGAGAAAGACAAAACAGAACTACAAATCACTGACACTATGCTCATGGACAGAACAACCAAAACAATAACCAAGGACAGAAAACAACGGTTCCAAGGCAAAGTCAAATCCAAGCGAACGATCCAAATTTTTGACGAAGAAAGAAAAGCAAGATCACAACGAATGAAGCAATACTGGGCTACGAGGAAGGCACAGAACATTAAAAAGTGATTGATTTGGTCTATCCCAAAGTTGGGTGAAACAAATAAAGAGAGAATAATAAAATATATAAAAGTGATAAGATTTATAATAATAATAATAAAATGTATAAAAGTGATAAGGTTTATAATATTAATAAAGTATATAAAGTGATAAGGTTTATAATAATAATAAAATATATAAAAGTTATAAGGTTTATAATATTAATAAAATAATAATTGACATTATACTTCAAAAAAAACAAAAGCTGGTACCTGGTATACACAGTGGATATGCCATATCTGGTATACACAGCGGATATCCCATATCTGGTATACACAGCGGATATCCCATATCTGGTATACACAGCGGATATCCCATATCTGGTATACACAGCGGATATCCCATATCTGGTATACACAGCGGATATCCCATATCTGGTATACACAGCGGATATCCCATATCTGGTATACACAGCGGATATCCCATATCTGGTATACACAGCGGATATCCCATATCTGGTATACACAGCGGATATCCCATATCTGGTATACACAGCGGATATCCCATATCTGGTATACACAGTTGATATCCCAACTTCAAAATAAAACCACAATTGCTACATTTGCCGATGTTACTGTGATAATGGCTGTAAGTAAATCCCAAGCTGAAGCGACAGGAAATCTTCAGTAGGCATTAAATCACAACACAGTGGACAGAAGACTGGAAAATTAAAGTCAACGAACTAAAGTCTACTCAAGTGGCATTTTCATTGCGGTACATAGATTCAATTTATGGGGTGTATCTTAGTAATAAACTAATTCCACAGAGTAAATCTGCTAAATATCTTGGAATGCATCTTGATGAACGCCTTACGTGGAAACATCATGTATGTAATAAAACAGAGCATCAAATAAAAACTGCGTGATTTGTATTGGCTGATGGGATGAAAATCTCAGTTGGCCTTGTACCACAAGAGATATGGCTCGTATTTGGACACATGGTGCTGAACTTTGGGGGTGTACAAAACCCTCAAATCAACAGATTATCCAGCGAGTACAAAATCTTATTATTCGTGCAATGACAAGTGCAAGATGGTACCGGAGGAATGATGACCTTCATGCAGACCTAGGACTTGAAGTATGTACAGGATCCTTCTCTAGTGAAAAGGTTTAGGCATTATATTTGCACAGCAAATATTAATATATATATATATATATATATATATATATATATATATATATATATATATATATATATATATATATAGCCGCCTCGGTGGCCTAGTTGATAGCGTACTGGGCTTTCACCCCGAGGACCCGGGTTCGATTCCCGGCCAGGGCTTGGCATTTTCATACGCTATAAATCATCCCATCGTCTGCATTAGCACAATAGTCGGACGTTAAACACAATATATATATATATATATATATATATATATAAAATAAAAGTACAGAAACCGGGGTATGTCGGGGTCCAAAAAGAGCTAAGCGAGGTATTTTCCTAACTTATTATTCCTAAAGAATTGCGTCATACCTTCAACATCATTAAGCCGACATCGACACGGTCAATGTCAAAAGTCAAACGCACAATCCTATGATCGATTAATGTTCTTTATAAAACCAGTTTGTGGCACTCGAATTTTTATCGAAACCTAATCTGTACTGTCTGTTTGCAGATAGGAGAGGACGGCTGTACTGAAGTTTGACAACGGAAAACCTGACTTGTTTCGTATGAGGTCTGTACAACAGGATGCCCGGAAAGCATTGCTTATTACAATCCCAATAATGCTTAAAAGCTATTATGATTTAGGGTTTCTATTATTTTATTTACGCTCATTGGAATGTTCTTTTACGAACATATTATTTACTACTAATTACTGTAATTTTATTTACTGTAATAATATTTACTGTAGTTACTGCAATATTATTTACTATTATTTACTGTATTTACTGTAATATTATTTACTATAATTACTGTAATATTATTTACTGTAGTTACTGTAATATTATTTACTATAATTACTGTAATATTATTTACTGTAATTACTGTAATATTATTTACTGTAATTACTGTAATATTATTTACTGTAGTTACTGTAATATTATTTACTATAATTACTGTAATATTGTTTGCTGTAATTACTGTAATATTATTTGCTGTAATTACTGTAATATTGTTTGCTGTAATATAATTTGCTGTAATTACTGTAATATTATTTACTGTAGTTACTGTAATATTATTTGCTATAATTACTGTAATATTATTTACTATAGTTACTGTAATATTATTTACTGTAATCGGTTTTAGCGCATCAACGAGATACTTTTTAAAACTCAAAATTCATCTTAATAATCTTTTAACCTTAAAAATTTTGTTTTTTAGAAAAATATTATCTATTACATTTTAAAAATAGTTATTCCAAGCGAGCAATACTGTTTCTATTTTATAAGCTACTTTTTTGAAAATCTGAAAATCCTAATCAATCTTTAAAATACTGCATTTATGTTAGTAGGCCTACTATAGGATTATTTACTATAGGAAGGGATAATTCAACCCCAGGCACTGCGATCGACTGACCTATTGTGCAACTTACCTCTTAAAATACCTAGTTCAGCAGATTGGTGCCGCTAATAAGTTCCAACAACCCACTGACTAGCTCACTCTGCTGAAGATCCCTAGGGTCTTGGAAACCAAAAACCCCTAGCCTCCTACTAGCAAGAGCCTCACAATCATAAATTATGTGACCTGCAGTTTCCTCCTCCTTCCTGCACAATCTACACACGGTTTCTCCGTGGTACACACCTATCCTGTTCATGTGCACCCTCAGACCACAGTGCCCTGTTATGAGCCCCATGATCCTCCTGAGTTGTGCTCTGCCCAGGACATCTGCTGCCCCTTTGATTCCTCCAGAAGGAACTTTGCTTAAGAGACGACAACCATGAAGGTTGTCCCATCTTACCTGGTGTTGACATGTAATCCACCCATTAATAGCGGACCTGGCCAACGATAGAGAAATCCCTAAACGGCTCACGTCCGATAAACTCAGATGCAGATCCAAGTCCAGCCATTTATATTTAAGAAATATATTAAAATAAAAACTGAACCCTGGCCGGCGAAAAAAATTTCCGTATTCCCAATGAATTATGATTTTGAAAAAAATGATAATTTATGCAGATTTTAAAGCTGATAGTAAAATCAGATTCTCAAATGGTGTAAATAAAAAAGTTGATTTTTTCAAATTTGAATTTGCCGTTATTTTTAAACCTGTTGAACGTATGTTTTTGGGTGATTAACTCGTTCAAAATCATTACCAAAATCGATTTTTAATCCAAGTTTGAACAAAATTGGACCAATAAATTATACATAAAGTTCAACAAACATTCGACATATGATCCACATGCCAGGATCGGCGATCATTTCAATGTCTCCTGTCAGCGGTCTTACCACGATGACAGTTCTAATAGATTATTTTTCAATGAAAAATTCGTCAATAAAAATGTTTTAATCTCCCATATTTTGGGCTCGGACACAACTAAACTGCCAAGGTTTAATTTTTTCGTTTATGCCACTAAAGGACAGCGTCTTGCTAATAAATCTTCAAGACAGGATGTTGGAGCATGCGCACTTACGGACACGTAACATGTGGCTTTAAAGGCCCCTTTATAGCACGTATTTAAATATACCTAATGCATTGACCATTAATTACTTCAGTGTTCGCGTTAAATAATTATAATTTTGAACTTATGCAACAGAATTTACCGGCGTCCCTGTAAACACAGCATCCAAACACACCTTCAGACAAAGGACAACGCCGCTCACATTCGGGGAGGTTGTATTACGCGCGATTTGGCAAAGTCCCGTCGCTCCCAAAGGAAATGGCAGGATTCCAGACTGTTCCCGAATTCAATCTCTTTGTACCGGAAACCGTTGCTTTATTTAAAACAGCCAGCCAGACGTAAAGAAGAGGGGATTTGGTAAAATAGCTTCATTATTCCTTGAACAGTAAACACTACCAGTTTAGAAAACATTTCTCACAAGATCCGCAGACGTGGATGAGTAATCAAGCAGAATTTGTGAAAGTTATGCCTCTTGCATTGCTTAAGTGGTAACATCAATTAGTTATACTGTATTTTAATTAGGGTTAAAGAAGTTCCTCAACAGCTTTGCGAGCTGATCCGGGTCGTACAATTAGGTAATTTACATTCGAAATCGAGCTACAGTACAGTGAGCGATACAGCTGCGATTGTTATAACAGATGTTTAATGATCAAATCAGTTGCTGATTTAATCGTAACATTAATTATATAACAAATATATAATTAAAAATTGGTTCTAAAATAAAGTTATTAATTTGTTTTATTACTGAATAAAAGATGTAAATACACTACAATAATCAACATAAAGAGCTAAATAGATAAATATTTTAAACTATGCACACGTATATTAACTAAGGGATAACCCTGTCTGTTATTGGCAGCGCAATGAAGTAAGTGTGACTTTATGGATAAGTAGGTAGTAATATGTTTACTAGTCAACTATTTTAAATTTGTTTATGCAAAAAGGACCGTTAGAAACAGGTACACGAGGTGTGTTCAGAAAGTAACGGCAATTTTAATTTTTGAACAAAATATTTATTTATTCTTCTACATTGATGTTGTCGCCTTCAAAATAGTCCCCATTGGAGATTGTGCACTTGTGCCAGCGCTTCTTCCAGTCCTCGAAACACTTCTCAAACTCGATCTTTGAGATAGCCTTTAGTTCTTTCAGCGATGCGCTTTTAATGCCATCTACGGCTGTAAAACGACGGCCCTTTAAGGTTCTCTTTATTTTCGGAAATAGGAAAAAGTCACACAGAGCCGTGTCTGGCGAATATGGAGGCTGGGGCATCGTTACAGGACTGTTTTTGGCCAAAAATTCACGAACAAGCGATGAAGTGTGAGCTGGTGTATTTTCGTGTTGCAAAAGCCACGAATTGTTTTTTCAAAAATCCGGGCGTTTTTTTCGGATTGCTTCACGCAAACGGCGTTGAACATGTAGGTAGTACTTCTTATCGACCGTTTCACCTGGTGGCAGGAATTCATGATGCACTATGCCATTAATATCGAACACAGTGAGCATAACCTTCACGTTCCACCGCACTTGTCGAGCTTTTTCGGTCTTGGCGAACCAGAATGCCTCCACTGGGATGATTGAGCCTTAGTTTCGACGTCATATCCATAAACCCATGTTTCGTCACCTGTTTTAATACGTTTCAGTAATTCTGCATCGTCGTTGACTGCATTTAGTGACTCCTGAGCGACTTCCCTTTGCCGCTATTTTTGTTCAAAATTCAACAATTTTGGAACGAATTTTGCTGCCACGCGTTTCATACACAAAACATTGGAAACGATGTCATGACATGATCCAATCCATATGCCAACATCATCAGCGTCATCTTCAACCATTTCTTCACGGCCGGTTGTTGATGTGCTGGAGCATCCAGAGCGTTCGTCATCCTCAACGTCCACTTATACCACTCGTAAACTCTTGCTTTACTCATAGCAGACTCACCATAGGCCTTTGTTAACATTTCACACACTTTGTTACACTTTATTCCATTTTTTACTCAAAATTTGATACAAATTCTTTGATCCATTTCTTTTAACAAACGAAAATCGCCGAGCTCATAAAAACACGTCTAACCTTAGTGGCTGTCACAGACAAAGTCAACAATGAAAACAGCTGAAAGTTTTATCATACTTCAAGGGCATGTATACCAACATAATAAAAAATAATGTCTGACAATCGGACTCTCCAAGCCCGCGAAATTTAAAAATTCTCGTTACTTTCTGAACACACCTCGTACAGTTAGCAGGTGTTGGGGGATCAGCTGTCAAAATGTCACACTCTGTGCGGGTAGCGCAAATACCACAAGGCGGAAATAACAATTAATTTTAGTGACCAACATAATCTAAAAGAAATTCAAAACAAAATTCAACAGACACGTTGTTATTTTGCCTCTTTATTTTGTTATTTCTTTCACATTCTTCAAAATTAACAAAATTCTTTTGTAATTTAAATTTTAGGCTACAACACAAACAAAACTATGAAGTTTCTAAACAAGCCGCTGCACAAACATAAACATATTCAGTACAGCTCTTACTGCCTCCGTAACAGTTGTAGTAAACATACAAAAAGAGGTAGTTAACATTTTTGCGGTGAATGTCTGTAAATATTTCTACGAAATACCCTAACTTTCTACTTCTGCGGAATTACCACAGACAGAAGCAACTGGAAACCAGTTTAGCCGCGTCTGAGCGGCGATAAAATATTATAAATAAAAACTGAAATCGACAAACACTTCACGTAATCGATAAATTCCGCGCGGCCGTTCGATTATTTTGAGATATCGGTGAAAAGAAATTGACGTATTATTATAACACAGAGTGTAAAACTGACGGAAGGCGGTAATTACTGGTAATAAAACGAAATGTACATATTTTGAAAATGTATCGTTAAATGTATTGCAAGCACGTTGGTAAATGTAAATGTAAATCACGTTGGTAAATTTACCACGCTGGTAAATGTATTGCAAGCACGTTGGTACTTCACTGGAACTGTTCTTGAACTGTATAGTCCTATCCGTTTTCAATGTTTTTGAGCTATTATATTACGTGATTGCAACTTACGTGAAAACTAAGAACAATTGTATTCATGCACGTTGTTATTTCACTGTTAAACACCAAATAACTTTGAAATGTATTTCGGTAATTACTGGTAATAATTTTTTTTTTTTTTTTAACGTCCGACTATTGTGTACACTTGGGCTAATGCAGACGATGGGATGATTTATAGCGTACGAAAATACCAAGCCCTGGCCGGGAATCGAACCCGGGTCCTCGGTGTGAAAGCCTAGTACGCTATGAACTAGGCCACCGAGGCGGCTACTGGTAATAAAACAAAATGTACATATTTTGAAAATGTATCGTTAAATGTATTGCAAGCACATTAGTAAATGTATTGCAAGCACGTTGGTACTTCACTGGAACTGTGCTTGAACTGTACGCGTATAGTTCTATCCGTTTTCAATGTTTTTGAGCTATTATATTACGTGATTGCAACTTACGTGAAAACTAACAACATTTGTTATGAAGGAATTGTATTCAATCACAGCCGCCTCGGTGGCCTTTGATAGTTTCACCCCGAGGACCCGGGTTCGATTTCCGGCAATGGCTTGGCATTTTCATACGCTATAAATCATCCCATCGTCTGCATTAGCCCAAGTGTGCACAATAGTCAGACGTTAAACACAAAAAAAAAATGTATTCAATCACGTTGTTATTTCACTGTTGAACCCAGACTAACTTTGAAATGTATTTCGGTAATTACTGGTAATAAAACAAAATGTACATATTTTGAAAATGTGGCGTGAAATGTATTGCAAGCACGTTGGTAAATGTATTGCAATCACGTTGGTAAATGTATTGCAATCACTTTGGAAAATGTATTGCAAGCACGTTGGTAAATGTATTGCAAGCACGTTGGTAAATGTATTGCAAGCACGTTGGTAAATGTATTGCAAGCACGTTGGTAAATGTATTGCAATCACTTTGGTAAATGTATTGCAAGCACGTTGATAAATGTATTGCAAGCACGTTGGTGAATGTATTGCAAGCACATTGGTAAATGTATTCCAAGCACGTTGGTAAATAAATGTATTAAACATTGCAAGCACGTTGGTAAATGTATTCAAGCACGTTGGTAAATGTATTGCAAGCACGTTGGTAAATGTATTGCAAGCACGTTGGTAAATGTATTGCAAGCACGTTGGTAAATGTATTGCAAGCACGTTGGTAAATGTATTGCCAAGCACGTTGGGAATGTATTGCAAGCACGTTGATAAATGTATTGCAAGCACGTTGGTGAATGTATTGCAAGCACATTGGTAAATGTATTCCAAGCACGTTGGTAAATGTATTGCAAGCACGTTGGTAAATGTATTGCAAGCACGTTGGTAAATGTATTGCAAGCACGTTGGTAAATGTATTGCAAGCACGTTGGTAAATGTATTGCAAGCACATTGGTAAATGTATTGCAAGCACGTTGGTAAATGTATTGCAAGCACGTTGGTAAATGTATTGCAAGCACGTTGGTAAATGTATTGCAAGCACGTTGGTGAATGTATTGCAAGCACGTTGGTAAATGTATTGCAAGCACGTTGGTAAATGTATTGCAAGCACGTTGGTAAATGTATTGCAAGCACGTTGGTAAATGTATTGCACGTTGGTAAATGTATTGCAAGCACGTTGGCAAGCACGTTGGTAAATGTATTGCAAGCACGTTGGTTGGTAAACGTTGGTAAATGTATTGCAAGCACGTTGGTAAATGTATTGCAAGCACGTTGGTAAATGTATTGCAAGCACGTTGGTAAATGTATTGCAAGCACGTTGGTAAATGTATTGCAAGCACGTTGGTAAATGTATTGCAAGCACGTTGGTAAATGTATTGCAAGCACGTTGGTAAATGTATTGCAAGCACGTTGGTAAATGTATTGCAAGCACGTTGGTAAATGTATTGCAAGCACGTTGGTAAATGTATTGCAAGCACGTTAGTAAATGTATTGCAAGCACGTTGGTAAATGTATTGCAAGCACGTTGGTAAATGTATTGCAAGCACGTTGGTAAATGTATTGCAAGCACGTTGGTAAATGTATTGCAAGCACGTTGGTAAATGTATTGCAAGCACGTTGGTAAATGTATTGCAAGCACGTTGGTAAATGTATTGAAAGCACGTTGGTAAATGTATTGCAAACACGTTGTTAAATGTATTGCAAGCACGTTGGTAAATGTATTGCGGTAAATGTATTCCACGTTGGTAAATGTATTGCAAGCACGTTGGAAAATGTATTGCAAGCACGTTGGTAAATATATTGCATTGCAAGCACGTCGGTAAATGTATTGCGGTAAATGTATTGCACGTTGGTAAATGTATTGCAAGCACGTTGCAAGCACGTTGGTAAATGTATTTGCAAGCACGTTGGTAAATGTATTGCAAGCACGTTGGTAAATGTATTGCAAGCACGTTGGTAAATGTATTGCAAGCACGTTGGTAAATGTATTGCAAGCACGTTGGTAAATGTATTGCAAGCACGTTGGTAAATATATTGTATTGCAAGCACGTCGGTAAATGTATTGCGGTAAATGTATTGCACGTTGGTAAATGTATTGCAAGCACGTTGGAAAATGTATTGTAAGCACGTTGGTAAATGTATTGCAAGCACGTTGGAAAATGTATTGCAAGCACGTTGGTACTTCATTGCTTTTCACCGTATATCACTTTTTGAAATGATAGAAGGAATATCTCCATATCGCGCTTAGAACAATGGGAATGGATCGGACTTGGAAGGAGTAGAACCAGAGAGTAAGTTAATTTAATCACTTTTATTTTAAACAAATTTTTTAAGCCCCCATTGGAGCACACACAGTCAATTTAATTAATTGACTGCATTTTCCCAGTATTTTTTTAATCTTATTGATCTCTGAAGTCAGACTTCTTCCGAATATACTACGTTTGAAAATGCACTTTTATTTTATTTTTATTTTTTTTTTTAACGTCCGACTATTGTGCACACGTTGTCGGAGAATAATAGGAGAATAAATAGGAAATAAATAGGAGAATAAATAGGAGATAAATAGGAGAATAAATAGGAGATAAATAGGAGAATAAATAGGAGATAAATAGGAGAATAAATAGGTGATAAATAGGAGAATAAATAGGAGATAAATAGGAGAATAAATAGGAGATAAATAGGAGAATAAATAGGAGATAAATTGGAGAATAAATAGGAGATAAATAGGATAATAAATAGGAGATAAATAGGAGAATAAATAGGAGATAAATAGGAGAATAAATAGGAGATAAATAGGAGAGTAAATATGAGATAAATAGGAAAATAAATAGGAGATTAATAGGAGAATAAATAGGAAAATAAATAGGAGATAAATAGGAGATAAAAATTGGAGATAAATAGGAGAATAAATAGGAGATAAATAGGAGATAAATACTAGATAAATAGGAGAATAAATAGGAAAATAAATAGGAGATAATAAATAGCTAATGCAGGCGATGGGATGATTTATAGCGTATGAAAATGTCAAGCTCTGGCCGGGAATCAAACCCGGGTCCTCGGGGTGAAAGCCCAGTACGCTATCAAGTAGGAGTACAATATAATCTGACTGATTTTTGCTGTAACAGGTACTTAAACATAAATTTATAAATCTGAAATTTAGAATTTGCTTTACCCATAAACAATATGGCCAAATTGTTATTTGAGCTACTACTATTTTCTAAATTTTGATAAAAATAGTACCCCTTTCAGAAAAAATACACTTCATGAATATGCCAGTAGATTTAGATAATTTTAAAAAAATTCATGTACATTTAAAATTTTGTTTACAGATTTACGGCTATTTGAATGTTGAAAAACGTAATCGTGCCGGAACTTGGCAACAAATTAATCAGCTTTTGTGAAACTTAACCGGATGCAGAACAAGTCTTGCAGACAAGTATTGTTCAACCAATCATTTAGCGCCAGGAGTAACTGACATTAACCAGGTCCTGGGAATCCTTGACATCCTGGACGTTATGTTCGTAGTTTCCTGTACGTTCATAATCAGTGCTCATTTCCGGATCATCTGCGATCAATAAAGCTAATCAGCGCAATTAGGGTTCACGTTACCGCTATTGTTGGCGAAAAACATTGCGATCATTTTTGGTAAAGCCCTCAGTCGTACAGTCACAGTTAGGTTATGAATATTCATTTTAGATTGACACATTTCGTTTGGGAATTTGTGTCCCAAACCAGCACAAAGTCGGTATGTTTTAGGGTCCGGGAACAAAATGCGACACATTTCTCTGCTAAAAAAACAAAAATGAATATTATCAATTTGATATGGGTTGTTGGGAAAATTTCATAAAATGTTAAGTATATAAATAGATAGGCCGTTTTGGAACGAATTTTGCTGCCACGCGTTTCATACACGAAACATTGGAAACAGTGTCATGACATGATCCAATCGATATGCCAACATCATCAGCGACCTCTCTAATTGTGATTCTGCGATTGTTCATAAACATTTCTTTTTTTTCGGGTTGCTTCACGCAAACGGCGTTGAACTTGTAGGTAGTACTCCTTATTGACCGTTTCACCTGGTGGCAGGAATTCATGATGCACTATGCCATTAATATCGAAGAACACAGTGAGCATAACCTTCACGTTCGTCCGCACTTGTCGAGCCTTTTTCGGTCCTGGCGAGCTAGAATGCCTCCACTGGGATGATTGAGCCTTAGTTTCGACGTCATATCCGTAAACCCATGTTTCGTCACCTGTTATAATACTTTTCAATAATTCTGTATCGTCGTTGACTTCATTTAGTGACTCCTGAGCGACTTCCATTCGCCGCTGTTTTTGTTCAAAATTCAACAATTTTGGTACGAATTTTGCTGCCACGCGTTTCATACACGAAACATTGGAAACAATATCATGACATGATCCAATCGATATGCCAACATCATCAGCGATCTCTCTAATTGTGATTCGGTGATTGTTCGTAACCATTTCTTTCACTTTTTCCACGTTTTCATCGGTTGTTGATGTGCTGGGGCGTCCAGAGCGTTTGTCATCTTCAACGTCTTCACGGCCTTCTTGGAAACGCTTATACCACTCATAAACTCTTACTTTACGCATATCAGACTCACCATACGCCTTAGTTAACATTTCGCACACTTTGTTACACAAAATTTGATACAAATTCTTTGATCCATTTCTTTTAACAAACGAAAATCGCCGAGCTCACAAAAACACGTCTAATCTTAGTGGCTGTCACAGATAAAGTCAACAATGAAAATAGCTGAAAGTTTTATCATAATTCAAGGGCATGTATACCAACATAATAAAAAAATATTTGACAATCGGACTTTCCAAGTTTGCGAAATTTAAAAATTCTCGTTATTTTCTAAATACACCTCGTATACTTTTGAGGCTGTAAATAACACAGTTCATAAATATACCAGAATACTGTGCCTAAAAGGAGTATTTTACTGTACTTATTACATAAACATGACATTTGTATCTTCTATAAACCTTTTATTTATAGAATGCCTTATGAAATAAAATAACTAAACATTAACTTATTGACTACTCAGATGTCAGTACCATATTTAAATGTAAGCCTATTTGGTCCTATAAGGGGTGTGTGGATCGAATGCACGCCCTGGTATCTTTTGTAAAGTTAAGGGCGGTTGTAATTTCGTAATATAAAGTTATAGCCCATATAATGGGGATTTAGGTGATTTAGAATTTTTATGGCTCTTGATTGCCACGGCGGTTAGTGGATTCTATATACGGATTTCTTTACATATAGAACGAAATCTCATTCTGAAATTCCCTTCCAAGCAGCGTTACATAACAGTCAGTTACTTCTATGAACCGTCCGTGGAAATAATATTTTTTCTATCAATGCCATAGATAAACCATAAAATGTCCAAGCATAGATAAAAAAAACGTTCAGCATGGAAACGTCTTTACCGTACCTAAACTTATGTAAGGATTAGATTGGAATAGGTATAGCGATGGGTTGTGGGATATAAGGCAGCACATTACAGACTGTTTAAGTAAAATATCATGAAGGCAACAAACTCAAGCAACTTGACTATTACTTTAAGTCTCCTCACTTTCTTAAATATGAAATAATTTAACAAATATCGTTATCTTCACTATGTTCAGTATAATGATCTGCTTTCCCTAGTTTCGTCAATTTTACTTTCGTTGACGCGTTTCGGAGAACCTCCATCTTGAAAAACTATATCTATACTCTGATTATATATCATATATAGATATAGTTTTTGAAGATGGAGGTTCTCCGAAACGCGTCAACGAAAGTAGAATTGACGAAGGCAGATCATTATACTGAGAGAACAATAGAACATAGTGATAATAATCCTGGCAGAAAAGAAGAAGAATATAAAAAGAATTTCATCGTTATCTTTACCAAAAACGACATCTTTGTTGGATATTTTTGAAAAATTGTCCTAATAGATAAACAAATAAAACCTACCTCTGAAATACTCTTGGCTTTGAAGTTTTAAAGACTCCAGCTCGGTGTTCTGCGACATGACTGACGTTCTGGGTACGTTTGGTTGAATTTTGCAGAACAACTTTCTGGGAATAATTCACTGGGCATATTTGAATTTCACAGCGCATGTATTTTAACACAGTTGGGGACAATATTTTAGAAGTCACAGAGAAATTACAGAATGCCACCAACGCAGTAAGTCAATGGACAAAAAAATGGAGAGTAAAGCTTAATGAAACAAAAACTGTACACTTAATTTTACGAATAGAAAATATGAACCATTACCAATAATATTAAACGAAAGGAGTATAACATATGCAAACAGTGCTAAATATCTAGGAATGACACTCGATGCAAAGCTCCGATGGAAGGTGCATGTAAAAAAGAAAAAAGAGGAGCTACAGCTGAAATTCAATAAAATGTTTTGGCTTATTGGAAGAAATTCAGAACTTTCGATAGCCAACAAGATACTGCTATACAAGCAAGTTCTAAGACCAATATGGACCTATGGTGCACCACTCTGGGGATGTACAAGAAAAAGCAATAGTAAAATTATTCAAGTTTTTCAAAATAAAGTATTGAGAACGATTGTCAACGCCCCTTGGTATGTGAGAAATGAAAACATACATAAGGAATCTGTTGAACAACATACAACATACAAACTAGGTGTTGAATCTGTTCAGGAAGTCATTAAAAAGCTCTCGGTTAAGCATTATTGCAGGTTAGAACGGCATAATAATACAGAGATTGTCCAACTACTATGCCGCAGTGACAACATCACAAGAAGGCTGAAGAGGACCAAGCCAATTGACCTCTCCAGGCCGTAAACACATTGGGACCAGCAGTCGGACTGCACCCCAGCACACAGTGAACACAATGATAAAGAAAAATTACTAGATGGGGCACGCCTCAGTTGTAATTAATATAAAAAAATTAAAAAAAAAAAAAAAAAAAACAGCGCAGGTATAAAAAAAAGAAAAATAGTCTTTGTTTATTCATGCAGGAACAAACAATAAACACAAGAGCTTTGTTATATTAACAGTTTGACATCTGTTTGTATTAACAAAGAGTATAAAGACTATAATTGTACACCAATCCAGTGTTACTACTGTGATGCTGACCTTGTATAACATGATAAACAACTAAAGTATTTGGTTTTTCGCACCTTAAATCCTTAAAAAATGCAGTAGCGTTACACAGTGATACTGATATAACATGGCGCTTAAGCGTTTTCACATAACATTTATGTTACGAGGGTGGTTCAAATATAAACCGGAATTTTTGAGTAAACGCGCGAAAAATTTAGTGTCGTAAAAGTGGCTGCACTGGATGTTAGACTAGTCTGTTACGAAGCGTAGAGAACAGCCGGGAGTGCGTAACCTCGCTTAGTGTAGTTATAGCCATGAGCGAGAAGGATGTACCAGTGTCTGTTGCGCAACGCATCATTATTCGTTTTTTGGTCAAAGGTAATGTAAAATCCGCGGAAATTTATCGAAAATTACTCGAACAGTTCGGGGATGAGTGCCTCTCCAAGACTCAAGTGTACGAATGGTGTTCCGCTTTCCGAAAAGGCCGAGAAGTGGTGGCAAACTTGCCACATGCGCGGCGCCCCAAAACAAGTGTTACCGATGAGAACGTCAGCGCTGTAGAAAAACTCATTTTGGAAGACCGACGCAGTACTGTACGCGATATGGCTGAAACATTGGGCATCAGTGTAGGTAGTACTGAGCAAATAATTCATGAACGGCTTGGTTACCGCAAAATTTCAGCCAGATGGGTGCCAAGACAACGCCAGACCGCATATAGCTCGGCTTACGATGGAAACATTGAACAAATTGGGTTGGGAAACACTGGAACACCCTCCTTATAGTCCCGATTTGTCGCCATGCGACTATTTATTTGGTCCATTGAAAGAGTCACTTGGCGGACTGCGACTCGAAAGCAATGCGGAGGTAGAATCCTTCGTGCGCGAATGGTTACTTGACAAGCCGAGAGATTTTTACGAAAAAGGCATCCGAAAGCTTCCGGAGAGGTGGCAAAAGTGTGTAGAGTGTGACGGAGACTATCTAGAAAAACTGTAAAAATGTCAGCTCTGTAACTTAATAATAAAATGTTTTATAGCAAAATTCCTGTTTATATTTGAACCACGCTCTTTCGCTAACATAAAGAGAGAAACAGACGCTATTGCGCTCTTGCTGAAGACATATTAGCGCAACTGGGAAGAGTTGATTGGCCCGGAATGGCATCACGTTGAAGGTGTCGCAGTCTATTGTTTTCGGTAGCGAGGGAAGGTGCCAAGCATTCTGCCCGGTTTGATTGGCACTTCTACAATCACGGCAGTCAGACTTCATGCCGCTTAGACATGTCTTAATTACTTCCAATAATGCATACATTATCCGGCTAATGAACCGAACTGTATCGACTAAAGTGATATCCCTGACTGGTTGTATATAGTTTTTGAAGATGGAGGTTCTCCGAAACGCGTCGACGAAAGTAGAATTGACGAAGCTAGGAAAGGCAGATCATTATACTGAACATAGTGACAATAATCCTAGCAGAAAAGAAGAAGAATATAAAAAGACGCTCTACAATTTTGGGTCGCTATGTAAGCTGAAATAATTAAGTTGGCTGTAGTGATCATAAACTGAAAGTAAGAAGAAAGAAACAGGTGTGATAAATAGGAGAATAAATACGAAATAAATAGAATATAAATAAGAGATAAGTAGGAGATAAATAGGAGATAAATAGGAGAATAAATAGGAGATAAATAGGAGAATAAATAGGAGATAAATAGGAGAATAAATAGGAGAATAAATAGGAGATAAATAGGAGAATAAATAGGAGATAAATAGGAGATAAATAGGAGATAAATAGGAGAATAAATAGGAGATAAATAGGAGAAAAATAGGAGAATAAATAGGAGATAAATAAGAGAATAAATAGCAGATAAATAGAAGATAAATAGGAGAATAAATAGGATATAAATAGGAGATAAATAGGAGAATAAATAGGAGATAAATAGGATATAAATAGGAGATAAATAGGTGAATAAATATGAGACAAATAGGAGAATAAATAGGAAATAAATAGGAGAATAAATAGGCGATAAATAGGAGATAAATAGGAGAATAAATAGGAGATAAATAAGAGAATAAATAGCAGATAAATAAGAGAATAAATAGGAGATAAATAAGAGTATAAATAGGAGATAAATAAGAGAATAAATAGCAGATAAATAAGAGAATAAATAGGAGATAAATAGGAGAATAAATAGGAGATAAATAGGAGAATAAATACGAAATAAATAGAATATAAATAAGAGATAAATAGGAGATAAATAGGAGATAAATAGGAGAATAAATAGGAGATAAATAGGAGAATAAATAGGAGATAAATAGGAGAATAAATAGGATATAAATAGGAGATAAATAGGAGAATAAATAGGAGATAAATAGGATATAAATAGGAGATAAATAGGAGAATAAATAGGAGATAAATAGGAGATAAATATGAGAATAAATAGGAGATAAATAGGAGAAAAATAGGAGAATAAATAGGAGATAAATAGGAGAATAAATAGGAGATAAATAAGAGAATAAATAGCAGATAAATAGGAGAATAAATAGGAGATAAATAGGATATAAATAGGAGATAAATAGTAGAATAAATAGGAGATAAATAGGATATAAATAGGAGATAAATAGGAGAATAAATAGGAGAATAAATAGGAGATAAATAGGAGAATAAATAGGAGATAAATAGGAGAATAAATAGGAGATAAATAGGAGAATAAATAGGAGATAAATAGGAGAATAAATAGGAGATAAATAGGAGAATAAATAGGAGATAAATAAGAGAATAAATAGCAGATAAATAGGAGAATAAATAGGAAATAAATAGGAGAATAAATAGGAGATAAGTAGGAGAATAAATAGGAGATAAAAATAAGAGATAAATAGGAGAATAAATAGGAGATAAATAGGAGATAAATACTAGATAAATAGGAGAATAAATAGGAAAATAAATAGGAGATCAATAGGAGAAAAAATAGGAGATAAATAGGAGAATAAATATGAGATAAATACGAGATAAATAGGAGACAAATAGGAGAATAAATAGGAGATAAATAGGAAATAAATACTAGGTAAAAAGGAGAATAAATAGGAAAATAAATAGGAGATAAATAGGAGAATAAATAGGAGATAAATAGGAGATAAATAGGAGAATAAATAGGAAAATAAATAGGAGATCAATAGGAGAAAAAATAGGAGATAAATAGGAGAATAAATATGAGATAAGTACGAGATAAATAGGAGACAAATAGGAGAATAAATAGGAGATAAATAGGAAATAAATACTAGGTAAAAAGGAGAATAAATAGGAAAATAAATAGGAGATAAATAGGAGAATAAATATGAGATAAATAGGAGAATATATAGGAGATAAATAGGAAAATAAATAAGAAATAAATAGGAGATAAATAGGATAAAAATAGGAGATAAATAAGAGATCGAATGTTCAGAAAGAGAGTAGGAGAACTCTGTTCATCAAGTTCAACGTTTTAGTCTTTGTTTTTACACTTTACCTAGATTGTTCAACGGGTATTAAGGCTCAAAATATATTCTTCTTATATTCTATTAGGATTATTGTCACTATGTTCACTATAATGATCTGCCTTCCCTAGCTTTGTCAATTCTACTTTCGTTGACGCGTTTCGGAGAACCATTTCAAAAACTATATCTATACTGATCACCAATATTATGGCCCGTCCTATTTATAATTTTCTAACTCCACCTCGTACCCCTCCTCTATTCAACACGTGTTGAATAGCCACGCTAAGAGCCAATCAGAAGCGAGCACGTTAGGTTTATTATACACGTGTTGAATAGAGGAGAGGGTACGAGGTGGACATAGTAAATTATAATTAGGACGTGCCATAATATTGGTTACCAGTATAGATATAGTTTTTGAAGATGGAGGTTCTCCGAAACGCGTCAACAAAAGTAGAATTGACGAAGCTAGGGAAGGCAGATCATTATACTGAACGTAGTACTCAAAATATATTACTGCAATAGGGGACATATTACACTATCATAGAAACGTTAAATTTTTGAAATAAATATAATCAAAGATCTTTGATGAACTAACCATTTTTGTTGAACTTTGATAACTCTTTGACATGTTGTGATCTTTGACAAAGATTTTCAAAATAATAAGGTATAGCCTAACCTCCTAATTTTATCATTTCCTATTTGTGTTACTTTATTCCTTCTGTTCCTTTCGTTGCATACAGTTTAAAACAATGGAAAAATTGTCGTGGCCTTTTGAAGCAGTAAAAACTTTAATTCTACAATATGAAAAAGATTTTTTTTTGTTATTTTAAGACGAAAAGCACATTGAGGCTATTATCGTCTCCCTAAATGTAAGTGTGAGTGTAAAGTGTTAAAGTAGTAAGTGTAGTGTGTTGTAAGTGTAAGTGTGTGTTAGACTTGGGTGCCGCGAGGGACGTCTAAATCCTTTCAATAGATGAAGCTAGTCTTGTAAGTGTGTGTTAGACTCGAGTACAGAGAGGGACGTCTAAATCCTTTCAATAGATGCAGCTAGTTTTGTAAGTGTGTGTTAGACTTGGGTGCCGCGAGGGACGTCTAAATCCTTTCAATAGATGAAGCTAGTCTTGTAAGTGTGTGTTAGACTCGAGTACAGAGAGGGACGTCTAAATCCTTTCAATAGATGAAGCTAGTCTTGTAAGTGTGTGTTAGACTCGAGTACAGAGAGGGACGTCTAAATCCTTTCAATAGATGAAGCTAGTCTTGTAAGTGTGTGTTAGACTCGAGTACAGAGAGGGACGTCTAAATCCTTTCAATAGATGAAGCTAGTCTTGTAAGTGTGTGTTAGACTCGAGTACAGAGAGGGACATCTAAATCCTCTCAATAGATGCAGCTAGTCTTGTAAGTGTGTGTTAGACTCGGGTACAGAGAGGGACGTCTAAATCCTCTCAATAGATGCAGCTAGTCTTGTAAGTGTAAGAGTGTGTTAGACTTGGGTGCCGCGAGGGACGTCTAAATCCTCTCAATAGATGCAGCTAGTCTTGTAAGTGTGTGTGTTAGACTCGGGTGCCGCGAGGGACGTCTAAATCGTCTCAATAGATGCAGCTAGTCTTGTAAGTGTAAGTGTGTGTTAGACTCGGGTGCCGCGAGGGACGTCTAAATCGTCTCAATAGATGCAGCTAGTCTTGTAAGTGTAAGTGTGTGTTAGACTCGAGTACCGCGAGGGACGTCTAAATCCTCTCAATATATGCAGCTAATCTGCATTCCCTGCGGGGAGAGATATAAAGGAAGAATAGGAAAAGAACCAATATAAGAAATTCAGTCCTTTACAAATGCCGTCTTTCAGGTGCCATATCTAGTCTAAGTTTCAAACTTTGCATAACCCAGTTATAGTAAATACCAAACCAAAATCATTTAAGCCCTCGGAAGCAAGATAAAACCTACAAATTATCAAACTGGAGTTTTTTTTATTGGTAACCCCTTTAGTATCCTGAGAACATTGAACTTACCAAAACTTTGTCAGTTGTTTGATAGTTTAATTACAAAAGTATAGCGTAAACAATTTTTAAATTTTCTGAGTACCTTTTATTATCGGCTTCATAAAAATCCACCATTTTTGGAGCCCCTAAAAACAAAACCAAACCTAGTATTTGTACTTTGATCAATATAATATTAAACGATTCTGCTAAAAGCGTATTTCTATTCACCAAATAGTTTTTAATTTTAGCTCGACCATAAGCCGCCGCATACTGGGCTTTCACCCCGAGGAGCCGGGTTCGATTCCCGCCAAGGCTTGGCATTTTCCTAGCTATAAATCATCCCATCGTCTGCATTAGAAGTGTGCACAATAGTCGGACGGAAATTACCCTATTTAAAAAATTGTGGCATTCGGAGGGGCGAGGATGTCTGATAAAAATGTGAAAACTTGGAAAACTCAAATCGTTGTTCATTATTGGGTTGTATTGGTATAATTATGTTACTGATAATAATTATTTATTATCCTATCCGTTTTCAATGTTTGTGAGCTATTATAATACGTCGGACGTTAAAAATAAGAACATTTTTTAAAATAAAATTGTATTCAATTTCGACTCGGTGCCTAGTTGACAGCGTTTAAACGCGTTCGATTCGGCAAGGCTTGGCATTTTCATACGGCATCGTCTGCGCTGTGCACAATAGTCGGACGTAAACACAAAAGATTTTTTTTTAATTTAAAAAAGTCTATTTATTTTCACTCTTGACTTACAGTTTAAGCGCGTTACTTTCGGCAGGCGCTAAGTCCTTGGTTACCCTGTATCTATTAAAACATTAGCCCATTGTGTGAGCACACTTAGACGTACAGTCCTTGTGTATTTATCAAACACATTAGTCCTCCAGCTTGCACGAACAATCGCATTCACAGGTGCTAAGATCATAAAGATCAGCGCCAGTGCCGTAATGATCTAATAATGACGTGAGGCTGGGCGCTCAAGGTGGCTAACAGCTCAATCCACGGCCATCATCGTTTAAACAAGTTATTTTTAAAGCAGCGTGATATTTTACAGCCTACAACGGATAATTAAGTAAATGCACTGTGTAGGCGACCCTTTACTTGGGTACTAATAGTACCTGTTGCTAATGTACTATCTCTTATCAAAATATTGTAAGTAATATTTTGTTAGAATAAAATTTATTACGTACTTAACTAAATTATTCAGTGTAATCGTATTGAAAACACAATAATGTTTAAAAGTGGGAACAACTCGTAAAATAAATAAATAAAACAATGATATACGAGGACTATCCAGAACGTCGGTTACGTTTGCTCTGTAGACGCTAGGGGCGGGGATATCGCGGCCATCTTGGTGTCAGAGCTTTCGTCTGTTCAGTGGCTATCCAGCCGTGCTAATGAGAGTTTACGTACAATAATTGTTCGAAATGTGCGCCGCTATTGAAAATGCCGCGACCTGTGAAGTGCGGTCGGCGATACGGTTTTTGTTGGCTAAGAACAATAAACCAATTGAGATTTATCGCCAACTCTGTGAAGTTTATGGGAACGATGTGATCACTGAAGGCGGAGTGCGTCAATGGTGCTTTAGGTTTAAAAATGGTCGAACTAATGTGCACGACGAAGAACGAAGTGTACGGCCAAGCATTGTGACCGATGATTGTCTCTAAGTCGATGAGTAAATTAAAGAAGACCGTCGGTTCACAATAACAGAGCTATCGTTTAGTTTTCCACAAATTTCAAGAAGTTTGTTGCATGAAATTGTTACACAAAAGTTAGGTTACCTACAAATTGGATACCGAAAATCTTGACTGAAACCCATAAAAATCAGCGTATGGCTGCTTCATTGACATTTTTGGACAGTTACGAAAAGGATGGTGACTCACTACTCGATCGAATCGTTACATGAGACAGACTTGGGTGAAACATGTCAACTGCGAAACCAAATTGCAGTCTATGGAATGGGGGGCACACAAATTCTCCCCAAAACCAAGGAAATGCATACAAACGTTTTGGGACAGGAAAGGAGTCCTTGTTGATTTCTTAGAACGTGGCACGACAATAAACTCTGCAAGGTATTGTGAAACCTTGGAAAATTTAAGATCAATTCGAAACAAGCGCAGAGGAAAGTTGAGTTCAAGAATTCTGTTTCTGCACGACAACGCCCGACCACACACAGCCAATCGAACTCGAGAAGTCCTGGATGTTTTCAAGTGGAGTGTTTCCACATCCACCTTACAGTCCGGATCTTGCTCCCAGCGGTTATCAACTGTTTCCCGCAATGAAGACCTGGCTTGCGACGCAGCGTTTTGATGACGACGCGTAACTGCGGGAGGGCGTGACAACCTGACTGTGTCTCAGGCGGCAGAATTCTGCGACACTGGAATTTCAAAACTGGCTCATCGCTATGATAAGTGTCTAAATTTATATGGCGACTATGTAGAAAAATAATATTTTAGTGCCAATTTCAAATGTATATATCAATTTTTTTTCTTGTACTTCGTTTTTTTATACCAAAACGTAACCGACTTTCTGGACAGCCCTCGTGTTGTGTAGTTATAAAAACTACCTTTAAATTTCAATATGGCGTACATTTTTACAGACGGTTTTGAATAACATCGATAGTTATTTCTAGGTCACGTTATTATTCTATGCTTAAGTTTTCAAACGTACAATTACCTGTTGTAGAAGAAAATGAAATCGTCATGTATTAATCACAGCGTGACCAAATGTTATCTAAAAACAACTCCTTCGGCTGGTTAGATTAGGCAGGTACGATTTTCTAATCTAAAAGTGCACAGCATACAAGAGTGTTTTTTGAAAATACCGACTAGGGCTTAGATGTTGTGACAAAAAGTCAGATAAAATTCAATAACTTTTTGACATTCAATAACTGTTACTATTTAGTGTCATTTGTGGGGGGGGGTAGAATAGCCGCCTCGGTGGTCTAGTGGATAGCGTACTAGGCTTTCACCCCGAGGATCCGGGTTCGATTCCCGGCGAGGGCTTGGCATTTTCATACGCTATAAATCATCCCACTGTCTGCATTAGCCTAAGTGTGCGCAATAGTCGGACGTTACATAAAAAAAAAAAAAAATTGTGGGAGGGGGGTTTAGTAGGCCTATATCAGAATAGACGTCAGAGTGAGGCAATTCAGTTAAACTAAAATATCCCAAAATTAACTTCAATTGATGGACAGTTAAATGCCGAAAAACTAAATAGTCAAGAAAAGCAGCTCAAATGAGTTAATTTCAATGCAGGTTACTGCCGCGCTAGCGTTAACCGATGCAGAACTACGTAGCACGCGACTTTCTTCTTCAATCGATTGTCTTTTAGTCGGTTGTCGCAGCTGATCACAGTTCACTCAATCTCACGTAGACGGTAACAAGGGAAGTGGCTGACAAAAACCTGACGACGAATGCAATCATGAAGGCAGTGCCACCGCTTGTTCTGCGTGCTTTCCTTTCCAATACCTTCTAACTGTAGCGGTTATACGATAAGAGAAAGACTGCATACCCTTAGCATGCGCTTGTTTTAAACTGAATAGCGAGTTCCAAAAAAAGCGAAAATATGTCTTTTAAATTATTTTTTTACGGTAGTTTGGCCTATAAAACGAAGAGTTAATATAGAGACAAAGTTCTGGGCTTGAACCAAAGACATTGCTTCCGGTATAACTAAATTCAGAACTAACTGAGCTATGCCATTGTCCAAATTTCGTTAATTGTAAATCGCGGAATATATACTTAAAAACAGTATATAAAAGCACTTGAGTGCTTTAAAGGCTAACTTCACTCCCACTTACAAATTTACGCTACGATGCAATTCAGCTGTTATCTTAGAAAGAAATAGCACTGAAGAGTCTACTCGAAGGCTGCAGATAGCTGTCAATGGAATTTGTGACGACTAAAAAATGGCGAATAAAGCTGAATGAGACAAAATCTGTTCGTGTTACGTTTACTAACAGAAAATTCAATTATCTTTCCGTGGTTATCAATCAACAAGTGATCCCACAAGGTAATGATGCAAAATACTTGGGCATGACACTGGACGCAAGACTGCGCTGGAAGGTAGAAGTCAAAAAGAAACGTAATGAACTGAATCTGAAACTAAGGAAAATGCATTGGCTTCAGCGACATGCTGAGTTGTCAGTGCACAATAAACAATACTTTATAAACAAGTCCTAAAACCCATCTGGACATAGGTGTGCAGCATTGGGGCTGCACGAAAAGAAGCAATATTAAAATTATTCAAACGTTTCAAAATAAAGTACTGAGAAGCATTGTTAATGCCCCATGGTACATACGCAATGATGATCTTCATAAGGATTGCTACAGTTCATGAATAGGTTCGGCGATTTGCTAGGAAGCATGAAGTAAGACTGCATAAGCACCATAACATCGAGATGCTACAAGTTCTCGACAATTCGGTTCAAGTTCGGCGGTTGGACAGGATAAAACCGTTTGATTTGGGCTAAGACAAGATCGATACAACTGTCACAAGATCAAGTGATTGGATTTTGGAGTGCGTCATAGGATGTGCAATCAACTAACGCTTTCATTTCGTAGATATATTGATAGACGGACTAAGTTCAGTTTCAATTGTAATAAAATAAAATAAAAAAACGATACAACTCAGAAGGAGTAAAAGGAACTTACAAATGGTATGGTCAGATATCCAAACTCGGAAATATTATACAACTCATTGCAAATTCCAGGAGCTTCAGTCAACGTTATATCGCAGCCCTCATTAGGACAACATGCGTTTTTTTATTTATTCGTTCACACGTTCACTTACCTATCTCACCTTATTCGATCTATCGAACGAGTATTGGCGATTAAAAACGGCTCAAACCAATTCATATCTACCAGGCCAACCTGCAGTCCTTCACTTATCATCCTACAGTTTACTTTTACTCTCCGGCTTTGCCTTGCTTTACCGATCGAACGAGTAATGGCGATTAAAAACAGCTCAAACCAATTCATATCTACCAGGCCAACCTGCAGACCTTCACTTATCATCCTACAGTTTACTTTTACTCTCCGGTTTTGCCTTGCTTTACCGATCGAACGAGTAATGGCGATTAAAAACAGCTCAAACCAATTCATATCTACCAGGCCAACCTGCAGACCTTCACTTATCATCCTACAGTTTACTTTTACTCTCCGGCTTTGCCTTGCTTTACCGATCGAACGAGTAATGGCGATTAAAAACAGCTCAAACCAATTCATATCTACCAGGCCAACCTGCAGACCTTCACTTATCATCCCACAGTTTACTTTTACTCTCCGGCTTTGCCTTGCTTTACCGATCGAACGAGTAATGGCGATTAAAAACAGCTCAAACCAATTCATATCTACCAGGCCAACCTGCAGACCTTCACTTATCATCCTACAGTTTACTTTTACTCTCCGGCTTTGCCTTGCTTTACCGATCGAACGAGTAATGGCGATTAAAAACAGCTCAAACCAATTCATATCTACCAGGCCAACCTGCAGACCTTCACTTATCATCCTACAGTTTACTTTTACTCTACGGTTTTGCCTTGCTTTACCGATCGAACGAGTAATGGCGATTAAAAACAGCTCAAACCAATTCATATCTACCAGGCCAACCTGCAGACCTTCACTTATCATCCTACAGTTTACTTTTACTCTCCGGCTTTGCCTTGCTTTACCGATCGAACGAGTAATGGCGATTAAAAACAGCTCAAACCAATTCATATCTACCAGGCCAACCTGCAGACCTTCACTTATCATCCTACAGTTTACTTTTACTCTCCGGCTTTGCCTTGCTTTACCGATCGAACGAGTAATGGCGATTAAAAACAGCTCAAACCAATTCATATCTACCAGGCCAACCTGCAGACCTTCACTTATCATCCTACAGTTTACTTTTACTCTCCGGCTTTGCCTTGCTTTACCGATCGAACGAGTAATGGCGATTAAAAACAGCTCAAACCAATTCATATCTACCAGGCCAACCTGCAGACCTTCACTTATCATCCTACAGTTTACTTTTACTCTCCGGCTTTGCCTTGCTTTACCGATCGAACGAGTAATGGCGATTAAAAACAGCTCAAACCAATTCATATCTACCAGGCCAACCTGCAGACCTTCACTTATCATCCTACAGTTTACTTTTACTCTCCGGCTTTGCCTTGCTTTACCGATCGAACGAGTAATGGCGATTAAAAACAGCTCAAACCAATTCATATCTACCAGGCCAACCTGCAGTCCTCCACTTATCATCCTAAAGTTTACTTTTACTCTCCGTCTTTGCCTTGCTTTACCGATCGAACGAGTAATGGCGATTAAAAACAGGCCAACCTGCAGACCTTCACTTATTATCCTACAGTTTACTTTTACTCTCCGGCTTTGCCTTGCTTTACCGATCGAACGAGTAATGGCGATTAAAAACAGCTCAAACCAATTCATATCTACCAGGCCAACCTGCAGACCTTCACTTATCATCCTACAGTTTACTTTTACTCTACGGTTTTGCCTTGCTTTACCGATCGAACGAGTAATGGCGATTAAAAACAGCTCAAACCAATTCATATCTACCAGGCCAACCTGCAGACCTTCACTTATCATCCTACAGTTTACTTTTACTCTCCGGCTTTGCCTTGCTTTACCGATCGAACGAGTAATGGCGATTAAAAACAGCTCAAACCAATTCATATCTACCAGGCCAACCTGCAGACCTTCACTTATCATCCTACAGTTTACTTTTACTCTCCGGCTTTGCCTTGCTTTACCGATCGAACGAGTAATGGCGATTAAAAACAGCTCAAACCAATTCATATCTACCAGGCCAACCTGCAGACCTTCACTTATCATCCTACAGTTTACTTTTACTCTCCGGCTTTGCCTTGCTTTACCGATCGAACGAGTAATGGCGATTAAAAACAGCTCAAACCAATTCATATCTACCAGGCCAACCTGCAGACCTTCACTTATCATCCTACAGTTTACTTTTACTCTCCGGCTTTGCCTTGCTTTACCGATCGAACGAGTAATGGCGATTAAAAACAGCTCAAACCAATTCATATCTACCAGGCCAACCTGCAGTCCTCCACTTATCATCCCAAGTTTACTTTTATCTTTGCCTTGCTTTACCGATCCAACGAGTAATGGCGATTAAAAACAGGCCAACCTGCAGACCTTCACTTATTATCCTACAGTTTACTTTTACTCTCCAGCTTTGCCTTGCTTTACCGATCGAACGAGTAATGGCGATTAAAAACAGCTCAAACCAATTCATATCTACCAGGCCAACCTGCAGTCCTTCACTTATCATCCTACAGTTTACTTTTACTCTCCGGCTTTGCCTTTGCTTTACCGATCGAACGAGTAATGGCGATTAAAAACAGCTCAAACCAATTCATATCTACCAGGCCAACCTGCAGACCTTCACTTATCATCCTACAGTTTACTTTTACTCTCCGGCTTTGCCTTTGCTTTACCGATCGAACGAGTAATGGCGATTAAAAACAGCTCAAACCAATTCATATCTACCAGGCCAACCTGCAGACCTTCACTTATCATCCTACAGTTTACTTTTACTCTCCGGCTTTGCCTTGCTTTACCGATCGAACGAGTAATGGCGATTAAAAACAGCTCAAACCAATTCATATCTACCAGGCCAACCTGCAGTCCTTCACTTATCATCCTACAGTTTACTTTTACTCTCCGTCTTTGCCTTGCTTTACCGATCGAACGTAATGGCGATTAAAAACGAGGTAATGGCGATTATCCTACAGTTTAAAATCGAACGAGTAAGCGATTAAAAACAGCTCAAACCAATTCATATCTACCAGGCCAACCTGCAGACCTTCACTTATCATCCTACAGTTTACTTTTACTCTACGGTTTTGCCTTGCTTTACCGATCGAACGAGTAATGGCGATTAAAAACAGCTCAAACCAATTCATATCTACCAGGCCAACCTGCAGACCTTCACTTATCATCCTACAGTTTACTTTACTCTCCGGCTTTGCCTTGCTTTTACCGATCGAACGAGTAATGGCGATTAAAAACAGCTCAAACCAATTCATATCTACCAGGCCAACCTGCAGACCTTCACTTATCATCCTACAGTTTACTTTTACTCTCCGGCTTTGCCTTGCTTTACCGATCGAACGAGTAATGGCGATTAAAAACAGCTCAAACCAATTCATATCTACCAGGCCAACCTGCAGACCTTCACTTATCATCCTACAGTTTACTTTTACTCTCCGGCTTTGCCTTGCTTTACCGATCGAACGAGTAATGGCGATTAAAAACAGCTCAAACCAATTCATATCTACCAGGCCAACCTGCAGACCTTCACTTATCATCCTACAGTTTACTTTTACTCTCCGGCTTTGCCTTGCTTTACCGATCGAACGAGTAATGGCGATTAAAACAGCTCAAACCAATTCATATCTACCAGGCCAACCTGCAGTCCTCCACTTATCATCCTAAAGTTTACTTTTACTCTCCGTCTTTGCCTTGCTTTACCGATCGAACGAGTAATGGCGAAAAAAAAACAGGCCAACCTGCAGACCTTCACTTATTATCCTACAGTTTACTTTACTCTCCAGCTTTGCCTTGCTTTACCGATCGAACGAGTAATGGCGATTAAAAACAGCTCAAACCAATTCATATCTACCAGGCCAACCTGCAGTCCTTCACTTATCATCCTACAGTTTACTTTTACTCTCCGGCTTTGCCTTGCTTTACCGATCGAACGAGTAATGGCGATTAAAAACAGCTCAAACCAATTCATATCTACCAGGCCAACCTGCAGTCCTTCACTTATCATCCTACAGTTTACTTTTACTCTCCGGCTTTGCCTTGCTTTACCGATCGAACGAGTAATGGCGATTAAAAACAGCTCAAACCAATTCATATCTACCAGGCCAACCTGCAGACCTTCACTTATTATCCTACAGTTTACTTTTACTCTCCGGCTTTGCCTTGCTTTACCGATCGAACGAGTAATGGCGATTAAAAACAGCTCAAACCAATTCATATCTACCAGGCCAACCTGCAGACCTTCACTTATCATCCTACAGTTTACTTTTACTCTCCGGCTTTGCCTTGCTTTACCGATCGAACGAGTAATGGCGATTAAAAACAGCTCAAACCAATTCATATCTACCAGGCCAACCTGCAGTCCTTCACTTATCATCCTACAGTTTACTTTTACTCTCCGGCTTTGCCTTGCTTTACCGATCGAACGAGTAATGGCGATTAAAAACAGCTCAAACCAATTCATATCTACCAGGCCAACCTGCAGACCTTCACTTATCATCCTACAGTTTACCGTGCAATGACCGCTGTAACTCTGCAACCCAAGGCAAGTTCACAGGCTTCCAAGTGTGTGAATTACCGCTATTGTTTGCAATAGAATCACTTTTTGCGCTCGCTGCTCAATGTACTCGCTAATACGCAACTTTTAATTGCGTCTATGTTTTCGCAGCTCATAATTCTTAATAGATTAAAATTTAAAACAATTTTTTCCACCGAATTCCTTTTCTATTTATACGCAGGAAACCGGCTGCTTACTTCCTGTTAACTTTAATCTATTCTTATCTGGTTCGTTTCGTTCTTCATCTTTCGTTTTCGGTTCGCTTTAATTGTTACGTTTCTATTTCCAGTGACGCGGGTGCTGGGCAACCATGCGCGAGTTGATGAAATTTCCGATAGCGTCGCTTTGAAGTGAACGATAGAATCGGTCGCAACGACGAATCCGCCATTTTGTCAAACAACAATGGTCTCGGTTTTTTTCTACGTTTGCCCTCGGATAGTGCTAAAACTA
>CM040189.1:3786959-3806959 GCA_022606455.1 Callitettix versicolor | reverse complement strand
TTCTGTTTTTTGAGTTTACCAACGAAGGTGAATTTCTTTTACGTACTTCAAATCCGACATTGGCTTTCATATCTGTAACAACCGAAGCAAAATTTGACTTATTTTTAAAAACTACGAAGCCTTTCGACCGATGTAAATATATGAATGTTTTGTTATTTTAAGGCGGAAAGCACAATGAGGCTATAATCGTCTCCCGAAATGTAAATGTTGTGTACAGTGTTACAGTCGTAAGTGTAGTGTTGTAAGTGTAAGTGTGTGTTAGACTAGGTACCGCGAGGGACGTCTAAATCATCTCAATAGATGCAGCTAGTCTGCACCCTCCCTGCGGAGATATAAATAAATAAATAAATATATATATATATATATTTTTTTTTTTGGTGTTTAACGTCCGACTATTGTGCACACTTGGGCTAATGCAGACGGTGGGATGATTTATAGCGTATGAAAATGCCAAGCCCTCGCCGGGAATCGAACCCGGATCCTCGGGGTGAAAGCCTAGTACGCTATCCACTAGACCACCGAGGCGGCTTATATATATATATATATATATATATATATATATACATATATATATATATATATATATATATATATATATAGAAGGAATATATATATATATATATATATATATATTATATATATATATATATATATATATATATATATATATATATATATATATGTGTATAGGAGAATATATATATATATATATATAATATATATATATATATATATATATATATATATATATATATATAGAGAGAGAGAGAGAGAGAGAGAGAGAGAGAGAGAATGAGGGGTGTGGAGAATTAGAAGGAACAAGACATGAGTCAGAGTGCTTTGCGTGATCCAACAGGGTCTATACGTAAATAATAATATAATATATATATATATATATATATATATATATATATATATAGAGAGAGAGAGAGAGAGAGAGAGAGAGAGAGAGAGAATGAGGGTGTGTGGAGAATTAGAAGGAACAAGACATGAGTCAGAGTGCTTTGCGTGATCCAACAGGGTCTATACGCAAATAAAATAATAATAATATATATATATATATATATATATATATATATATATATATATATAGAGAGAGAGAGAGAGAGAGAGAGAGAGAGAGAGAGAGAGAGAGAGAGAGTTATACAGTATAGTTATATTTAATACTAGTATGAACTGTAAATAAAGCAACGTAATTCATTATATTTAGGTTATTTTGTTTTTACTTCTACTTTCGCATTTAAAACTATAACCTATAAAATTAACGACTAAATTCTAACATTTTAGTTCACTGAAATATTTACAAATGAAACCTACTGTAACCTGATTTTACATTGCATACCTAAATTAGGGGTGTAAATATATGAAATAAATCGTTAATTTAATTTTGATAAATATATAATAATAGATCAGATGTTTTATATTAATTGGTAAGGATCAGCTGATTTCATTGAACAGCTGATAGGCTGTAATAAGTTTCAGGTTATGTTCTTAAAAATTGCATATGGTAATATATCGTGTTTTCGAATAAATTATCGTAATTAAAATAAAAAAGGCAGAGAAACATGACACACGATTTTTGTTTTTAGCTCGATAACAGAATTTTTGTCCAATCTGAAAGTTCAGCTTGGTCCATATCGAGTACAAACTTGTTCTACAAGCAGAGTGCAGAGCTTGGGACTCGGTTCAACTCACCGGATATTATAAATTGCAGTGTTGCAACACGCCATAGCAGCCTGTACTCCGACCGCATACCTGATAGTACCACCGATACTGCACAAACTTTCTCACATCCTCGAAACGTTCCTTCAATCAGCTTCAAAATGCTCTCGTGTTACAATCATCTTCAATAAGTATCTTTTATTCCGTCATACGTGTGCTGATTATTCCGACAAGTCAGTACTTAGTGTCTGTAAGTATACATTAAGGGATCATGTTATAGCGTGAGTGTCGACAGCCGGTAATTTCAAAACTTAATTCCACTTAAAATGAATAATTATGTTCTATTAAAAAAAACAATATAAAAAGTGGAATAGGATTGGGTTACAAAAAGAAGAATCTCAGAATTAGCTGTATTGCATTTGCAGATGATATGGCCTTGTTTGCTGAAACAATGGAGGAAGCAAGGGAGCAGATTCTTGAATTAAAGAAACAAGCAGCTAAAATACGTCTAAACATATCTTTTGAAAAGACCAAAATCATGACAAACAACAAATACCCAAATAAATACCTTAAAATCCAAGAACAGAAAATAGAAATTGTAAAAGAGTTCAAATATCATGGTGAATGGATTAGTTGGAATGCAGATGAAGGCAAGGCAATGGAATCCAGGAAAAACAAACTTGAATTGGCCTTCCAATTGACAAAAGAAACATACAATAAGAAATCCCTTTCATGGGGGTCCAAAATTAAACATTATAAAACAGTGATCAAGCCGGAAGCACTGTACGCAGCAGAAACATTAACCATGAATCGGATAGAAAAGCCAGATAACGGAAAAGAAAAGCTTGACAAAATTTCAACGGAAAAGAAAATCTTAAGAAAAATTATAGGAACAAAATTTCAGGATAATAAGGTAGTATATATAAGAAATGAAGCTCTCTACAAGAAAATTGAAAAATTGTCAGATACTATGAGAAAAAGGAGAATAAATTTTTACGGCCATCTTCTTAGAATGAACTCTAATAAACAAGTGTTTGATTTTTTCCATAATCGTAAAACAAAACCGAACTGGTTTAAAGAAATTGAAAAAGACCTAATAGAATTAAAAATTACAGAAAATTCATTGCTTGGCCAAACTGCTAAGATAATTACCAAAGACGAAAGAATAAGATTCCAAGATAAAGCCAAAATTTATCATGATAAAGCCTAAAGCTATCATTTCAGAAGAGGAGAGGAAAAGAAGATCGGAAAGAATGAAGAGCTACTGGGAACAAAGAAAAGTACAGCGCGCAAGAAATGATTAATTCAGCGTACCCCAAAGAGGGTGAAACGAAGAGAAGAAGAAAAAAAACAATATCTCATGGGTTATCACAGTTCTGGTTATTGGTAAGTATAAACAGATAAAATCTACATTTGACCTTGAAACTGGAGTAATCTGCCCTCTCTGGAAGCTAACCTCCAGCCACCATGTGATCCTGAAATATGGTAATAAACATTACCTGAAAGTTAACAAGAAGAAAACACCATTGGTTGATTTAACCAGCTCTTTGGTGAGAATTATTTCATAAGTCACTTGTTTTAGTCTTTGTTTAATTCATACTAATGTTTTTATGGCCAGTGTATTTTAAATGTTTTTATACAAATGTTTTCTAGAAATTTATGAAAGTTTCGATATTGTCTGTCATTTCAGTCGAATCTGTTTCAGCTTGGATTTTGGCTTCTATGTTTGTTACCTATTTTAGCTAAAGGCACTGACCGATTTGGTCCCTTTGAGGAAATTGAGGAAAAAAGCTGCTTTTTAAAACAGTTGGAAAAAAACAGGTTTAGAAAACTGAAACTCAAAGTTTTATCAGCAGCTAAAACATAAAGCACATACGTTCAGTTTTCTAAGACTACTTTTTCATTCCCATTACCACCATGTCCTTAAATTGTTTTTGGGTATAAAGCATTTAGAAAGGATAAAAATAATCCTTACAAGTGTAGTAATACTTAAATTACATTATAAAAACGTAATAATTATGTAAGCCATTTTATGTACAAAATGCGATGAATAGAAGCATTCTTTTTTTTACTTAAAAGTTAAATAGTCCTTTGCGTATTTATCAAAATTCAAACGATTTAGAATATTTTTAGTTGATTAAAAAATATTGACGATTGATAATAAATATAAAAAATACGTTTAAATAAAATTAGGCTCTGTATCTACAAAATGTGAGAGGTTGTTACTACAACTCGCAACAAAATAGTGATAAACGTTGACATTGACCAAACGGTTCTTACGTCACAACAAGCAACTTTGGAATAAAGGGAAAAAGCATAAAAGCAGGTAGAAGAAAAACAGTTAGCAGGAAAGCAGCAGGAAAACAGTTTCCCACCACTACCACTCAGTAGACACAAGAGTATCACTGTACTTTTACCTGTAAGCATTACACCCTCCGGTTGTTAAGAGGATATAGCTGCCACCGTTTCAGCATTAGCGTGATCAACTGTGCAATCCAGTAAATCCGCCTTCCTTCTCTAAAAGAATGCTGTAATCGAAACTCCTTCTTTTTGCTTGAGCGTAAAGCTCAACCTTCCAGGAAACTGTTTTCTCCTCTTTTTTTCTCAGAGAGAACTTATCGTCTTCCTAAAAAATTGTGTGAGGTATTTAGTATATAATAAGTGGTTTCGACTTTCTTACGCACAACATTATATGCAAATCGATTTCAAAAATCACTCTTTGTTGCGAATATATCGTTATTTTGTACTAAATATTCAAACTAGGATATCTGAAGCAACAGAATCCATTTATTGCGCCAAGTATGCGCGCTTTTGAAACTGTAAACACTGAACAAGCAACGCTAAATCGAACATGTTTATTGTATGTTCTTCATTAACATCGTGAAACGTACCTTTGATATATCATTTAAGCAAATACTTGACGTATTTGCTTGACGTATATAGAACAAATAAGAACGATTTTAGTAATAGAATTTGTTCGAATAAGAACGATTTTAGTAATAGAATTTGTTCAAATAAGAACGATATTAGTAATAGAATTTGTTAAAATAAGAACGATTGTAGTAATAGAATTTGTTCAAATAAGAACGATTTTAGTAATAGAATTTGTTCAAATAAGAACGATATTAGTAATAGAACAAATAAGACCGATTTTGGTAATAGAATTTGTTCAAATAAGAACGATTGTAGTAATAGAATTTGTTAAAATAAGAACGATTGTAGTAATAGAATTTGTTCGAATAAGAACGATTTTAGTAATAGAATTTGTTCAAATAAGAACGATTTTAGTAATAGAATTTGTTCAAATAAGAACGATTTTAGTAATAGAATTTGTTAAAATAAGAACGATTGTAGTAATAGAATTTGTTCAAATAAGAACGATTTTAGTAATAGAATTTGTTCAAATAAGAACGATATTAGTAATAGAACAAATAAGACCGATTTTGGTAATAGAATTTGTTCAAATAAGAACGATTGTAGTAATAGAATTTGTTCAAATAAGAACGATTTTAGTAATAGAATTTGTTAAAATAAGAACGGTTGTAGTAATAGAATTTGTTCAAATAAGAACGATTTTAGTAATAGAATTTGTTCAAATAAGAACGATTTTAGTAATAGAATTTGTTAAAATAAGAACGATTGTAGTAATAGAATTTATTCAAATAAGAACGATTTTAGTAATAGAATTTGTTCAAATAAGAACGATTTTAGTAATAGAATTTGTTCAAATAAGAACGATTTTAGTAATAGAATTTGTTCAAATTCAGGTTAATGTAACAAACAAATATGCCCCAAAATTCAAAATAGTTCAAAATGAAACCGGTTTTATGTGCCTGAATCAGTCTTGGAATTAGATCTGGAGGCGTTTCTGATCTCAAGTTCCGTCCTGTCTGAGGGTTAAAGACAAAGACCTAAACCTTTAATACGTAAATTAGTCTCAAAGACGTAAGATCTGCCAACATTCCGGTGCTACAATCACTGTAATGGAAATTCGCAAATAACTTTGAGAAATGATTTCGCCCTAGCGCCGGGAAACCTGCAGTGGCCGACCGCACTCCGATATCACACCATGCATGCTATCATTACACGACCCCGCCCCGCCCCGCGCAATGGAAATTGAATTCTGCAACGCATTGAGTAGTAACCGCAATGGGAATACCGGGGACTTGACAAATTAGTCCAATCATCGCTGCGCAACTGTATCGCTGTGCTCTTTCGTGCGTATTGTTCGAATGTGAACGATTTCAGTGGTCGACTTAGTTAGATTAAGAATGATTTTAGTGGTCGACTTAGTTAGAATAAGAATGATTTTAGTAATAGAATTTGTTCGAATAAGAACGATTTTAGTAATAAAATTTGTTCAAATAAGAACGATTTTAGTAATAGAACCAATAAGAACGATTTTAGTAATAGAATTTGTTCGAATAAGAATGATTTTAGTAATAGAATTTGTTCGAATAAGAATGATTTTAGTAATAGAATTTGTTCAAATAAGAACGATTTTAGTAATAGGATTTGTTCAAATAAGAACGATTTTAGTAATAGAATTTGTTCAAATAAGAACGATTTTAGTAATAGAATTTGTTCGAATAAGAACGATCTTAGTAATAGAATTTGTTCAAATAAGAACGATCTTAGTAATAGAATTTGTTCAAATAAGAACGATTTTAGTAATAGAATTTGTTCAAATAAGAACTATTTCAGAAGAGTTTGCTTTAAACCACTAGCAGAGTTGCTGTTACGTTTTTTGTTTTTTTTTTTTTAACGTCGGACTATTGTGCATACTTGGGCTAATGCAGGCAATGAAATGATTTATAGCGTATGAAAATGCCAAGCCCTGGCCGGGAATCGAACCCGGGTCCTCGGGGTGAAAGCCCAGTACGCTATCAACTAGGCCACCGAGGCGGCAGAGTCCTGTGGATGTACTAAAAACGAAATAATGGCTAAATTCACTAGACCAGGAGTCTCCAAACTACGGCCCGAGGGCCACATCCGGCCCGCGGACAGATTTTGTCCGGCCCGCGGAGAACTAGCATACTTGAAAACTCCTTTTAGAGAACATATTTTTTATAGCAAATTAAATTTAGTTTACTGAAGTATTCTAATTTTATGTTGAATAATTATTAATATGACATCTACATTGATATGGTCATGGGCTAACTACTCATAACATTGTTGTAGGCTTATTGTTATTGTTTTTGTGATAAGTTAATAATATGTGAAAATTAATAATATGCGGTGTTGCCGTTTTGCGGACTTTGGTCCGATTTGCAGCCTTTTTTAAACGTTGCTTACTTTTTCGGACTTTTTTTTCATCAGTGGACTATTTCACTTTTTACCACCGGCAACAATGATGATATGGTTTTGGCCCTCGGAACTTACTGGAGTAATCAGTATGGCCCTAAGGCTGGAAAGTTTGGAGACCCCTGCACTAGACCACCATATATATATATAAAAAATTATAGATATTGAGAAGAGGGGAAGATATGTAAATTGAGCTACTTTTGTAAAAGTTGTAAAATTAGGAATCTATGAAAATTAAATGATTTTTTTTGGTGCCTTAAGTGGAGACAATGTTTACTTGACGGATACTAAATTCATAGTCTGTGACTTAGGCAAACTCAAAAAAATCATATTTTTGCATATTTTATATACGTTTTTAAGTCTCAAAACAGTTTAATAATGCTTGTTTTTTAAGGTTATTATTTTAAAAATTGTCATCCCCTAGGCGGTCCTCTTTTAAATTGAGTCATCCAACCAACCGCCCCCCCACAAAATTGGATCAATCCGTCAGTGACTCCACAAGACAATGTGTTGTCACCATGTTTCAAAACCTTGTGATTTTAGGATGCGACCTACTAGAGATTTCTTCTAAAAGTAAGTAACTTCTTTTTCAATTACAGTTTATATAAAAAAAAAAGTGGCCAGCCTCTCTTCGTGGTTCATACAATTAATTACAAATCGTCTGAGCTATTCCGCATCCTTCAGATAGAACAGGAAAATCGCAAAGGCTCGCAACGTCCGTGGAGGAATTTAATCAGTTCCTAGAGTATAACGGAATCGCTCAGAATGTGGACCAGAAGATAGGACAGAGAGCTGGCCACGTGACGACAGATGGCGCCACTGCGGCACATACGTGACTCCTGATGGACGTACAATTGTCAGCTGTTGATCTCGGCAAGAAATGGGATTCCTGCGGAATTTTAAATCGTGTTTAATTGAGTCGCGTCTTGATCAATCACGTGACAAGAACATGTTAATTGTTGTTGATTTTACGATTGTATCGGGTTGGAGAATATCCGTCCTGACTAGGATGGTCCAGGACCAAGGACCCTTATGCATCCATGCGAGCGTTTCATTGTCTGTAACACAAGTAAAAGATAGGCCTAAATCCGAGCTTTGCGGGTAAATGTGAGAAAGTTTGTGTAAGGTCTTGATGTGTCTACCTCCCTTTGAGTGTTTCTTTCTCGATCTATATTATGGAAGTTCTGCTCCATTTGGCCAATAGTTTTGTTGTGCGGAGGGATACCGCTCAAACTATTTTACATTCTTCTTTATGGGAACACCCACAAGTAGCTAGGGAAATGAGGTTCGCTCACATAAAGCTCTGCATGCATAGCTAAGGTACACTGGGAGGTTGCCAGGTCATCAGGTCGTGTGTGTGTGTGTGTGTGTGTGTGTTTGTGTGTGTGTGTGTGTGTGTGTGTGTGTGTGTGTGTGTGTGTGTGTGTGTGTGTGTGTGTGTGTGTGTGTGTGTGTGTGTGTGTGTGTGTGTGTGTGTGTGTGTGTGTGTGTGTGTGTGTGTGTGTGTGTGTGTGTGTGTGTGTGTGTGTGCGCGTGTGTGTGTGTGTGTGTGTGTGTGTGTGTGTGTGTGTGTGTGTGTGTGTGTGTGTGTGTGTGTGTGTGTATATGTTTGTGTTTGTGTGTGTATGTGTGTGTGTGTGTGTGTATACGTGTGTGTGTACGTGTGTGTTTGTACGTGTGTGTGTGTGTGTGTGTGTGTGTGTGTGTGTGTGTGTGTGTGTGTGTGTGTGTGTGTGTGTGCCAAAGCAACTATAACATTACATAACTTTGACAAAACACATATAATTAGGCGCGAGCACTTGGGCAGACGTTACCGACAGTCAGACTAAGAAGGAAAACTCGACGCGAGACACGAGGCTACTAGGGCTACTAGATAACAAGCGATAGAAAAAAAAACTGTTGGCTTGGACGTCGGCTGTTTGTTCCAGCGCGTGTGCACAGATAAAAAGTTCTTCTGTCTGCCGAAAAAAAACTTTCTTCATAATCAAACTCAGCAGTCCTTCACCAAGGAATTGTTTTTGTGCCAAACTTCACTGGCGTCAGAAGTAAGGAGAGTTGCAGTGAGTATATTTTATCCTTATCCCTTCACGTTATCGTCAGTTGATAAAGCACACAGAGGCCAGACGTGCCTTTACAGTCGAAGTAAAAGTGCCACGACAGCCTAACTGTTTTTTTCGCGTCCACAAGTCAAAGGTACTGAAAATGTAGCGGCTACAAACGAGTTTTTTCATCGGGAAGTAAAATGCTAACCAAACAGAAATGTGCACCGGTAAGTAGGCTACTGCTCACATCTACTTAACAGAAATCTTTTTAACAACATTCAATCTTCGTGATACTCTATTTTAAAACAGAACTAGTAACTTGTTTTAACACACACGCGCGCGCACGCACACGCGCGCATACACGCATGCACGCGCGCGCGCGCACAAACAAACAAACAAACAAACACGTACACACACGTATACACACATACACACACACACACACACACACACACACACACACACACACACACACACACACACACACACACACGCGCGCACGCACCCACACACGCTCACACCACACACACACACACACACACACACACACACACACACACACACCACACACACGCGCGCGCGTAGACACATAACACACACACACACACACACACACACACACACACACACACACACACACACACGACCTGATGACCTGGCAACCTCCCAGTGTACCTTAGCTATGCATGCCGAGCTTTATATGAGCGAACCTCATTTCCCTAGCTACTTGTGGGTGTTCCCATAAAGAAGAATGTAAAATAGTTTGAGCGGTATCCCTCCGCACAACAAAACTATTGACCAAATGGAGCAGAACTTCCATAATATAGATCGAGAAATAAACACTCAAAGGGAGGTAGACACGCACGCACGCACACACACACACACACACACTCACACCACACACACACACACACACACACACACACACACACACACACACACACACACACACACACACACACACACACACACACACACACACACGACCTGATGACCTGGCAACCTCCCAGTGTACCTTAGCTATGTATGCAGAGCTTTATATGAGCGAACCTCATTTCCCTAGCTACTTGTGGGTGTTCCCATAAAGAAGAATGTAAAATAGTTTGAGCGGTATCCCTCCGCACAACAAAACTATTGGACAAATGGAGCAGAACTTCCATAATATAGATCGAGAAAGAAACACTCAAAGGGAAGTAGACACATCAAGAATCTGCAAACCACCTCAATAAAGAACTGATAAGTCACCAATTAAAAGTAGGAGCTCCTTCTATCCCTTAAAATGTTATTTTTCAAACGTTTTATATTGTTTAAAACTGAAATTGATCAAATATATCTCAAAAGAAAATATTTTGGAATAATCAACGTAAAACAGGAAAATCTGCCTAATTTCTTAAACTCAACTTAAATTTTGGTCAACAGTAAATGTAAAATACAGTTTACCAAACCGTAAAAGTATAAAAATAAATCACAGGATATTTAGGTAAGTTTTTGGACATAGTTTTAAAAACAGGGTTGAATAAAACCGTATATTTAAACCCAGTCCAGGTGGGATTTATTGGGCTTAGTTGAACTTTTTTGGTTTTATTACAACCTATAACTTTTCTTAAGCATTATTTTGTAATGTAACATAAATGAAAGAAAAATAACAACACTTTTTTTGTACGTGGAGGGCTCAGTTACTTAAAAAAACAAAAAAAATGAGTAACTCCGCTCCAAGTAGTTACCCACCTTGGAATCTCTTTCAAATTCTAGAATGAGGAGACTCGGACTGGAGAAAACACTGTCCCAAGAATATGTAAAAGTGGCACAGTGCATCTATACAGGTAGCGATGCAGTAGTAACACTACAAAGTCATTCAATCGTTCATTCAACTTTAAAAAATGATTTAAAAACTAAAATTATTGGAAGCTTTAATAATGAATTTAATAATAAAAAGTAGTCGCAGTTGAATGAGTTATAACGTACAAGTTGGACTCGGTCCTCCCAACAGCAACTCGAGGTTGCTCGTCGTACATCGAGCCGAATGGAATCTCGCTGCTGCAGTGCAACAGCAACTCGAGGTTGCTCGCCGTACATCGAGCCGAATGGAATCTCGCTGCTGCAGTGCAACAGCAACTCGAGGTTGCTCGCCGTACATCGAGCCGAATGGAATCTCGCTGCTGCAGTGCAACAGCAACTCGAGGTTGCTCGCCGTACATCGAGCCGAATGGAATCTCGCTGCTGCAGTGCAGCAGCAACTCGAGGTTGCTCGCCGTACATCGAGCCGAATGGAATCTCGCTGCTGCAGTGCAACAGCAACTCGAGGTTGCTCGCCGTACATCGAGCCGAATGGAATCTCGCGCTGCTGCAGTGCAACAGCAACTCGAGGTTGCTCGCCGTACATCGAGCCGAATGGAATCTCGCTGCTGCAGTGCAACAGCAACTCGAGGTTGCTCGCCGTACATCGAGCCGAATGGAATCTCGCTGCTGCAGTGCAACAGCAACTCGAGGTTGCTCGCCGTACATCGAGCCGAATGGAATCTCGCTGCTGCAGTGCAGGGGGTCCCCTGATAAATTTGGAAATAAATAGTTCCCAAAACGTATCACGCATTCTTATCCGACCTATTCTGTTAAACCGTAACGGCCATGACTAAACGGCCGCACGTTCTATATTCCCAGTGGCCCTCACGTCCTCTATGGCACGTACATTTAATGAAGCATGCTGTAGAGTGTGGGAATCGTTCGAGTAGTGTCGCACTGTACGTCAACACACTTCGCCGTTCAGCGGTGTGGTCGGGCTGTGGTCCGTGTGGTCCTTGCGGTCCTCGGTATGACCGCACTGGCCGGCGTTTCGCCCAAGTTTTTACGGTCTGAGGGCGTGTCGAGATTTTCGGTTTGGCGCGATTTTTTATCGGTTTGCCGGTTAATTTTTGTGCGCGTATACCTAAAGGGTGTGGTAAATAATTTAAATTAAATTTTCATTTTCACATTATACAGTTAGTAAAAAATGTAAAAGACCAAATTTGACTTGCTTAAAGTGGAAGTATCTTAGCTTCTGTTTATTATACACAACAAGCTTGTGTGTGTGTGTGTGTGTGTGTGTGTGTGCGCGTGTGTGCGTGCGCGCGCGTGTGTGTGTGTGTGTGTGTGTGTGTGTGTGTGTGTGTGTGTGTGTGTGTGTGTGTGTGTGTGTGTGTGTGTGTGTGTGTGTGCGTGTGTGTGTGTGTGCGTGTGTGCGTGTGTGTGTGTGTGTGTGTGTGTGTGTGTGTGTGTGTCGGTGTGTGTGTGTAGTGTGTGTGTATGTGTGCGTGCGCGCGCGTGTGTGTGTGTGTGGTGTCTTGAGTAGATGAGTTGGGAGTAGTATAAGCTAGAGTTACGGTGGGATTGCTAAGCCCATCGGCTGCCTCTTTTTTTTAAGTTAAAAAAAATCGGAATTTTCCAAAATATGTTCCAATTGTTTTCATCATGTTTAGTTGAAACAGCCTTAAAGCACAAAGAAAACTAAGAGAATGGACTGCTGACAGATAATCAAATTTTTTTTGTTTTTTTAATTAGTTTATAAGGCTTCCCTCTATCGGGCTCACGTTCCTCAATTTTATAAGACGAAACTAACAGAAGTTTTTCACGCACGGGCTAATTCCAAACGGCACACAATAATAAAGATTTTCCCGATAAATCAACTGTAGTAAATACATACTTCGTTTCTCTGTCTATCTTTATGAAGAAGGAAAATGTTACAAATAATAGACCTTAATTGTAAACTAATGCTACTCATAAACTATACCATAGAATGATACGTTTCAGACACTCCATAATTTTCTTTTATGTCAGTTATACTAATAAGTCGAGCGATCAGTGTTAAAGAAAAGATTAAAGCAACGTCAGTAACTGTGTCTCGAACCCAAATCTTTAGGCGCGCAGTTCAAGGACAAACAGACTGAATACAGCCTTAGCCACATCAACCACTAAACCTCTTTTCTAACCATCAGTATATAAGAGTCTGTTGTAAAACATATTCAAATTAAAAATGATTATAGCCTCAAAATATACTATTTTTGCAGTAGATAAATAATACAAAAAAATAGACGAACTTTAATTAATTAAATTATTATTAATAAAGTCCTGCAATGTTGTCTACGTGAATGCTTACTCTAATTTCTGTAAAATAAAAATTAAAAAAACAAAACTAAAATCCTAAATAAATCTAACAGTTTTGTTTTGTCGTCTAAATAAGTCTAACAGTTAAGTTTTGTTTGTTTTTTCTTTCTCTAACAGCATATATTTACTATGTTCAGTTTAATAATCTGCCTTCCCTAGCTTCGTCCATTCTACTTTCGTTGACGCGTTTCGGAGAACCTCCATCTTCAAAAACTATATCTGTACTATAGAGTAGAGATAAAAATTTTGAAGATGTAGATTTCATGTAAATATATTTCTCAAACAAAGTAGATTTGACGAAGCTAGTGAAGGCAGATATATACTGAACGTAGTGACAATAATCCTAGAAGAAAAGAAGAAGAATATAAAAAGCATATATTTAATTTCAAATGTGGTAGTTTATTTGAGTTATGAATATTCATAAGTTACATAATCAGAATTTGGGGGACAGATTTACAGAAATCAGTAATTTCAAGGTTTCCTGTCATTGTTTTCAAAGTAGATTTTTGTTAAGAAGAAAAAAATATATTTTATTTATATGCTTTTGTAGTGCAAAATATCTTTTAAATACTGTAATACAATTGAAGATATTTGACTACTTTCGCAATAGAAGAGCCAAACCACTTTTGGTTTAGAAACAGAGAAAGACATAACAGAACTACAAATCACTGACACTATGCTTATGGACAACAAGAAGTCCCTCTCCTGGAATACGAAGATAAGGCAGTATCATAAGGTAATTAAACCAGAAGCCTTATATACAGCTGATTATCTCTCACAACCCAGGGCCCACTTGAAAGGCTGGAGATCAAAGAAAGAAAGATATTACGAAAAATCTTAGGCCCCAAATTCCGTAACAACCAATTACTCCACATCAGGAATGAAACTCTACCAAAAAAATGAAACACTATCAGACACAATAAGAAAAAGGAGAATTGATTTTTATGGGCATATCCTCCGAATGGACAAAAATAGACTAACCAAAAAAATATTTGACTACTTTCGCAGTAGAAGAGCCAAACCACTTTGGTTTAGAGAAACAGAGAAAGACATAACAGAACTACAAATCACTGACACTATGCTCATGGACAGAACAGCCAAAACAATAACCAAGGACAAGAAACAACGGTTCCAAGGCAAAGTCAAATCCAAGCGAACGATCCAAATCTCTGACGAAGAAAGAAAAGCAAGATCGCAACGAATGAAGCAATACCGGGCTACGAGGAAGGCACAGAACATTAAAAAGTGATTGATTTAGTGTACCCCAAAGTTGGGTGAAACAAATTAAGAGAGATAATTGAAGATGTTATAGTATCTAACTATTTACGGAAATTGGTCATCCGGTATCGTATATTAGAAAGGGTGATTAATTTAATTGAAATAATGATTGCTCACTGAACAAAGATGGAGGAAATTGGTTTCCTTATCAACAGTAGTTATACATTTAGTAACGTAATCTACAATATATTATGTAAGACGTTCTGGTATTGTTCCAGTTTTATTGCCAAAACCATTACAAAGGCAATAAAGTGAAATATCTGGCGACTGGCGTGACTAATGTATTACACTCTTGTTGTGGGGTTTGATTTTCAACGAATTGGTCTAACATGTTTGTCCACATCTAAAATTGAGTCAGCCTCTAAAATTTGTCCACATCTAAAATTTATCCACATCTTGAAAGTCAGTCATTATTTTAATGTGAAAATTTCAAACATTCGAAGAAGATAAAACAAATCAAAGATAACATTTTAATTTTAAAAAATGTTCCGGAGCATAGGGGAGTTGAGGGTAATGAGGAGATAGAAATACTGGCTGGTCTTGGATCTGCATCTGAGTTTATCGGCTTTAGAGATTTCTATCGTTGTCAAGGTCTACTATTAATAGGTGGATTACAAATCAATAGTAGGTAGGCAATCCCATAGTAAACGCCTATTAAGCAAAGATCGTTTTGGAAGACTCAAAAGGGGCAGCAGATATCCTGAGCAGAGCACAACTCAGGAGGATCATGGAGCTCATAACAGAGCGCTGTGGTCTGAGGGTGCACATGAACAGGATAGGTCTGTACCATAGAGAAACCGTCTGTGGGTTGTGCATAAGGAGGAGGAAAATGCAGGTCATATGATTGCGAGGCTCTTGCTAGTAGGAGACTAGGGGTTTTTGGTTTCCAAGACCCTAAGGATCTTCAGCAGAGTGAGCTAGTCAGTGGGTGGCTGGAACTTATTAGCAACACCAATGATGTGCTCGGGCGTCCAAGGCGTTCGTCATCTTCAACGTCTTCACTGCCTTCTTGGAAACGCTTATACCACCTGTAAACTCTTGCTTTACGCATAGCAGACTCACCATAGGCCTTTATTAACATTTCACACACTTTGTTACACTTTATTCCATTTTTTTACGCAAAATTTGAGACAAATTCTTTGATCCACTTCTTTTAACAAACGAAAATCGCCGAGCTCATAAAAACACGTCTAACCTTATTGGGTGTCACAAAGTCAACAATGGAAACATCTGAAAGTTTTATCATACTTCAAGGGCATGAATGCCAACATAATAAAAAAAATGTTTGACAATCGTACTCTCCAAGCTCGCGAAATTTAAAAATTCTCGTTACTTTCTGAATACACCTCGTATGTACCGTTGAACGGAGAGAAATCTTGAAAGGCTTTCTACTGTAAACCTCTTCCATTTGCACATCCCCACAAAAAGAGACCACGTGGTGTCCAACTGGGCTTTGGAAGGCCAATAAAATGGTCCACTCATTCGGAAAAATACATCAGAAGCCGTTCACGAACAATGCATTTTGCATGAAAGCAATGCTATAGAAATGTAAGATTTAGATAGGTTAATTCCTTCTTCCGAGCCTGCCTCATAAATTCAATTCGAAAGTTACTCATAATAACTCATGAAATAATTATTATTAATGGGTTACCAAGATCAAAAAAGTGAGTTTTCTCACAACCGTATGCACTGTGTAGTGACTAGTGTAGGGAGGTCCTTCAGGTCGTCGTGTCCTTCAGGTCCTTCAGTTATCTGCGGTTCGTCGTCTTCAGGTTTGCCATATTTGTAGAGAGGAAAACCAGTAAACAATCCCGCAGGGACTCGAGAACTACCTCAGTGAAAAGCACTTGTTTAAAATTAGGATTTTAAAAGCGCATTTCTAAATTTTAATAAGTATGTCGAATTTTTTTCTCGTGTGAAAGCAAATCTTAACACAATGAACTGTACATGTGTAATTTTATAAGATGCAAAAATAATTTGATAGTCATGAATTATAGGCTATAAACTTTATTTGGGAAAAAAACATTCGTGACGTAAGAACAGTATGAAAAAAGTGTGTTTAAATTACGTAGTTCAAATTCAAGTTGTCGGTACACTTCTTGTATAGGCCTACTTATGATTACCCATATGGACATATGACATACTCTGTGATTGCTTCTGTAACGTCAATTTTAAAACGATTCAAACCTTCCAGAACAAAGTTCTGCCAGGACACATAAGCAACAATGACCTGCGAATTAACGCGCGCGACAGGAAATAGACAAATATGCCGGAAAACACGACCATATGTCTCCAACTGTATGGAAATAAAGAACTTCGCACGATCGTCGAAGAATGAAGACCGCAGACTAAAAAGGAATATACAGCACGAACTGGTTCATGCAGTGCGATATGATCTCTGGAGAGAAATTGTGTACGAGGTGTGTTCAGAAAGTAACGAGAATTTTAATTTTTTAAACAAAATATTTATTTATTCTTCTACATTGATGTTGTCGCCTTCAAAATAGTCCCCATTGGAGATTACGCACTTGTGCCAGCGCTTCTTCCAATCCTCGAAACACTTCTCGAGCTCGATCTTTGAGATAGCCTTTAGTTCTTTCAGCGATGCACTTTTAATGTCATCTACGGCTGTAAAACGACGGCCCTTTAACGTTCTCTTTATTTTTGGAAATAGCCTAGTTGATAGCGTACTGGGTTTTCACCCCGAGGACCCGGGTTCGATCCCCGGCCAGGGCTTGGTATATTCATACGCTATAAATCATCCCATCGTCTGCATTAGCCCAGGTGTGCACCATAGTCGGACGTTAAACACAAAAAAATCAAGAAAAACCAAAACGAACGTTCAGTTTAGTAGCTTTGAGATTTTGCTGTTCCCAACTAGTATTTTTTAGACTTACTCGTTTATCACTAAAGAGCTACAATTGAGCTATTTGGATCCATCTATCAGTTTTTGGGAGTTTGCAGTTATGATTTATTTGTTTAAATATATAAACATGCGTTTAACTTGCTTGCTGAATTCGCTTGTTTTTTAGAGAAGAGTAAGCCCATCAAAAACCGAACGAATTAAGAAATTAAAAAGCCTCAGGCCGAGCGGCCAACAAAGCAGCTGCGCTGAGCTGAGTCGAGCGGAGCGGAATGAAGGTGAACGGCAACCGGAAGCGGAACTCAGTCAGTTTAAAGAACGCGTTTGTATCTTTCAAATATAAATAATTAGACTTACTGTAACGGATTCTGGGAAACTATGTTTAAAAACCGTAACCTAGGCAACGGTAACGAGAAATAATAAGTTTAAAAGCATGGCCAGCTTAGTGAGGGAAGCGGAGTCAACTTCGAACCGATCCTAGACATAGTTGAAGTACGCTAAGCGAACTCCAGCGGCGCCGCTTGACTCCGTTATGCTTTCAGTTGCCGCACTTATATTAAAAACAACACGTTCAGTTTTGAAGGCGTAGTCGCTCCGCTCAGTACAACTCCGCTCTGCTTTTGGTGGCTACTCAACCTTAGCTCATCTATGTTTTGGTCCAGCATAATTAGTACAAATTATCACAGCATCCAGCTTCCTCAACCGAATTACCAATTTTTTTATAACTTACACTTTTAATAATGTTATTTAACAGTAATTAATTATAATATATTTTGATTATAATATATATTGTATAATATAATATTATATTATAATTATAATATAATTTTGAAGACAGGCAAGCATACAGGAGAAAGATGCTCGGGTGGAAAATCCCAGAGAATGAAATCCCAAAGAGAGCAGGGGTAAAATGGACGGAGGAGCGGAGGAGGATCCATGAGGACAGGATGAGGGAGGTGTGGAGGATTAGAAGGATAATACATAAATTATATTTTAAACTTTCAAATTACATTGAAAATATGAAAATGAACCATGACTTCCGTTAGATTCTTTCTTTTACGTATTATAAAAACTTTAAATGCAAATTTGTGCAAATTTTTAATGCTGATTGCTATGGTGAGATCAGGTTTGTTTTAATTTTTTTTTTTTGTGTTAACGTCCGACTATTGTGCACACTTGGGCTAATGCAGACGATGGGGTGATTTATAGTGTATGAAAATGCCAAGCCTTGGCCGGGAATCGAACCCGGGTCCTCGGGGTGAAAGCTCAGTACGCTATCAACTAGGCCACCGAAGCGGCTGAATAGAAAATACTCCAAATAGACGATGGTCCAACCCACGATGTTAATACACTTTTAGAAAATGGTCCAAACTTCGATTAGAAAATAGAATTTGTTCAAATAAGAACGATTTTAGTAATAGAATTTGTTCAAATAAGAACGATTTTAGTAATAGAATTTGTTCAAATAAGAACGATTTTAGTAATAGAATTTGTTCAAATAAGAACGATTTTAGTAATAGAATTTGTTCGAATAAGAACGATTTTAGTAATAGAATTTGTTCGAATAAGAACGATATTAGTAATAGAACAAATAAGACCGATTTTGGTAATAGAATTTGTTCAAATAAGAACGATTTTAGTAATAGAATTTGTTCAAATAAGAACGATATTAGTAATAGACCAAATAAGACCGATTTTGGTAATATAATTTGTTCAAATAAGAACGATTTTAGTAATAGAATTTGTTCAAATAAGAACGATTGTAGTAATATAATTTGTTCGAATAAGAACGATTTTAGTAATAGAATTTGTTCAAATAAGAACGATTTTAGTAATAGAATTTGTTCAAATAAGAACGATTTTAGTAATAGAATTTGTTCAAATAAGAACGATTTTAGTAATAGAATTTGTTCAAATAAGAACGATTTCAGTAATAGAATTTGTTCAAATAAAAACGATTTTAGTAATAGAATTTGTTCAAATAAGAACGATTTTAGTAATTGAATTTATTCAAAGAAGAACGATTTTAGCAATAGAATTTGTTCAAATAAGAACGATTTTAGTAATTGAATTTATTCAAAGAAGAACGATTTTAGTAATTGAATTTGTTCAAATAAGAACGATTTTAGTAATTGAATTTATTCAAAGAAGAACGATTTTAGCAATAGAATTTGTTCAAATAAGAACGATTTTAGTAATTGAATTTATTCAAAGAAGAACGATTTTAGTAATAGAATTTGTTTAAATAAGAACTATTTCAGAAGAGTTTGCTTTAAACCACTAGCAGAGTTGCTGTTACCTTTTTTTTGTGTTAAACGTCCGACTATTGTGCATACTTGGGCTAATGCAGATAATGGGATGATTTATAGCGTATGAAAATGCCAATCCCTGGCCGGGAATCGAACCCGGGTCCTCGGGGTGAAATCCTAGTACGCTATCCACTAGGCCACCGAGGCGGCTTTTGTTTTACATATATAAGAAGAAAAAGTGTTTTCTTTAAAGATTTGTAATTTCTGCATTGACAGATTTCGCTGCTTAACGATTTCGTCCAAGAGATTACTCAAGGTCCGGGTCTGAGTCTTACCATGATGGCCGCTCCACAGCTTATCCTTCGATGCGAATTCGCTAAAACAAACTAACGGAGATTCTGCTGCAGTACAGACAGGACGGAAAGTAAAACGCCAGGGGTCGTATTCCAAAGCCGATTTACAGTG
>CM040189.1:3776959-3784459 GCA_022606455.1 Callitettix versicolor | reverse complement strand
CGAATCAAAGATTACGCCTTTAAAGTTATGCTATTTATCGAAAATATTCCTTAAACTTTCATTGTTCGATAGGTTTCCGCTTAAAAGATTACTATTTTTAAAGCTTTAATTTACGAAAACGTTAGTGACTCATTTAATTCTGAGGATGACGACCTTTTCCTCGAAACACGTAAATGCTTTCTCTGACACGAAGTACAAAATTTAAACAATGGTCGGACTGCAAGAGGACAACACTGCCGTACAACAGGGCCATAAACTTTATTTCACACTGTAGATTTAATTACGGTTAAATAAAGATTAATCTTAAGATTACGGTTCTTAAGATAGGCAACAGAAAACAGTTATTTATTACGGCTCGGGGATTTTGTTAGATTTTTATTGAAGACACCGTTATAAAAATTTAACATACGCTGTGTGAAATTTGGCTGGAAATAAAGTAAGGAATTTACTTTTACTAAGAGAGTCGGTTACACCGCGACTCGGAATTTATTTTAGGACGCGCCAGATGCGTTTTATTGCTGTAAAACTTGTCATTTCAGTTTATTGACAACGTGTAGATAGCGTTGAGGCGTTGTAAAACAGTCAATGCGAGTATTTATTGGCCCAGAGGCCGCGGCGAACATCAACCGTTCTAAAATTTTACGAATTAAAATTGGAGTATGATTCGAAACCTATAGGAATGGGTAAAAGGACAGCGGTGTTGTATGATTCGAAACCTATAGGGGTGGGTGAAAGGACAGCGGTGTTGTGTGATTCGAAACCTATAGGGGTGGGTGAAAGGACAGCGGTGTTGTGTGATTCGAAACCTATAGGGGTGGGTGAAAGGACAGTGGTATTGTATGATTCGAAACCTATAGGGGTGGGTGAAAGGACAGCGGTGTTGTGTGATTCGAAACCTATAGGGGTGGGTGAAAGGACAGTGGTATTGTATGATTCGAAACCTATAGGAGTGGGTGAAAGGACAGCGGTGTTGTATGATTCGAAACTTATATGGGTTGGTGGAAGAACAGCGGTGTTGTATGATTCGAAAGCTATAGGTTTTTTTTGTGTTTAACGTCTGACTATTGTGCACACTTGGGCTAATGCAGACGATGGGATGATTTATAGCGTATGAAAATGCCAAGCCCTGGCCGGGAATCGAACCCGGGTCTTCGGGGTGAAAGCCCAGTACGCTATCAACTAGACCACCGAGGCGGGGGGGGGCAGCGGTGTTGTATGATTCGAAACCTATAGAGGTGAGTGAAAGGACAGTGGTGTTGTATGATTCAAAACCTATAGCAATGGGTGAAAGGACAGCGGTGTTGTATGATTCGAAACTTATTCGGGTGGGTGAAAGGACAGCGGTGTTGTATGATTCGAAACCTATTCGGGTGGGTGAAAGGACAGCGGTGTTGTATGATTCGAAACCTATAGGGTTTGGTGAAAGGACAGCGGTGTTGTATGATTCGAAACCTATTCGGGTGGGTGAAAGGACAGCGGTGTTGTATGATTCGAAACCTATAGGGTTTGGTGAAAGGACAGCGGTGTTGTATGATTCGAAACCTATTCGGGTGGGTGAAAGGACAGCGGTGTTGTATGATTCGAAACCTATACGGGTTTGGTGAAAGGACAGCGGTGTTGTATGATTCGAAACCTATTCGGGTGGGTGAAAGGACAGCGGTGTTGTATGATTCGAAACCTATTCGGGTGGGTAAAAGGACAGCGGTGTTGTATGATTCGAAACCTATACGGGTGGGTGAAAGGACAGTGGTATTGTATGATTCGAAACCTATAGGGGTGAGTGAAAGGACAGTGGTGTTGTATGATTCGAAACCTATACGGGTGGGTGAAAGGACAGTGGTGTTGCATGATTCGAAACCTATAGGGGTTGGTGAAAGGACAGCGGTGTTGTATGATTCGATACCTACAGGGGTTGGTGAAAGGACAGTGGTGTTGTATGATTCGAAACCTATAGCAATGGGTGAAAGGACAGCGGTGTTGTATGATTCGAAACTTATTCGGGTGGGTGAAAGGACAGCGGTGTTGTATGATTCGAAACCTATTCGGGTGGGTGAAAGGACAGCGGTGTTGTATGATTCGAAACCTATAGGGTTTGGTGAAAGGACAGCGGTGTTGTATGATTCGAAACCTATTCGGGTGGGTGAAAGGACAGCGGTGTTGTATGATTCGAAACCTATAGGGTTTGGTGAAAGGACAGCGGTGTTGTATGATTCGAAACCTATTCGGGTGGGTGAAAGGACAGCGGTGTTGTATGATTCGAAACCTATTCGGGTGGGTAAAAGGACAGCGGTGTTGTATGATTCGAAACCTATACGGGTGGGTGAAAGGACAGTGGTATTGTATGATTCGAAACCTATAGGGGTGAGTGAAAGGACAGTGGTGTTGTATGATTCCAAACCTATACGGGTGGGTGAAAGGACAGTGGTGTTGCATGATTCGAAACCTATAGGAGTGGGTGAAAGGACAGCGGTGTTGTATGATTCGAAACCTATAGGGATGGGTGAAATCTCTTTAGGGGCTGAGTTTTGGGAAATGGGGAAAAACATATTTCATTACTTATATTCAAGAGTGATTATGTTACATTTTGAGAAGGTCAGACGAAAAACATATTTTTCCAATAAAAATTGTTGTACTTCATTTTTACCTCTTTAGGGGTTGAATACTGGAAAATCGATTTTCAGTGCACCCCTACATGTGGTGGTAACCCTGAAATTTTCAAATCTTTAGCTATTATAGTCTCGGCTATACTTTTATTATTAAAGTTGGACTGGGTAGATATTTTAATGGCGTTAAAACAAATTTTTACAAAATCCTTTCTTAGTGTACTTCGAAATTGTTGTAACAAGGTACGTGCCGCCTCGGTGGCCTAGTGGATAGCGTACTAGGCTTTCACCCCGAGGACCCGGGTTCGATTCCCGGCGAGGGCTTGGCATTTTCATACGCTATAAATCATACGTCTGTATTAGCCCAAGTGTGCACAATAGTCGGACGTTAAAAAAAAAAAAAAAAAAATGTAAGTAGGTACCCTGAAAATTTCAAGTCCCTAGCTACAATAGCATCGGCTGTACGTTGATTATTAAAGTTGGACTGGGTAAGTAGTTTAATGGCGTTGAAATCAAATTATTGCAGAATCCTTTATTAGTGCACCTCGAAATTGTTGTAAGAAGGTTCCCTGAAAATTTCAAGTCTCTAGCTACAATAGTATCGGCTGTACGTTGATTATTAAATTTGGACTGGGTAAGTAGTTTAATGGCGTTGAAATCAAATTTTTGCAAAATCCTCTCTTAGTGCACCTCGAAATTGTTGTAAGAAGGTTCCCTGAAAATTTCAAGTCTCTAGCTACAATAGTATCGGCTGTACGTTGATTATTAAATTTGGACTGGGTAAGTAGTTTAATTGCGTTGGAATCAAATTATTGTAAAATCATTTCTTAGTGCACGCCCATATGGTAACATAAATGTACCCTGAAAATTTCAAGTCGCTAGCTAAAATAATTTTGGCTCTGCATTGATTATGAATCAGTCAGTCAATCAATCAGGACTTCTTTTATATATTAAATTCGAAATCTTAATAAAGTGTTTGCAGCATATATTTTACCTATAACCTCAAAATCTCTATGATTTTTTTGAAAATTACGTAATTCCCTTTGCATATTTGACAGGATTTTTTTAATGACGTAGCACTGTCAAATACGTTATGAAACAGTTCTTAGTTCAGCTAATTCAAGTCGCGCCTGAAAGTCGACTTTTCTGCATACACAGATGGATGCAGCCAGCTGATGACAAATACGCTACATACGACATGTTCTGTCAACTCTTTCCCAGTCTGTGTACATATCGCCAATTTTGAAATAAGTATATTCCCATAGCAACTGGGTTAGATTTATTTTTAAATAGCGGCGGGAAACAGCTGTTTCGTTGACGTCATTCAAAAGATTTTTATGCTTAACTATTTCCAATTTTGAAATAAATATATTTCCATAGAAACTGGGTTAGATTTATCTTTAAATAGCGGCGGGAAACAGCTGTTTCGTTGACGTCATTCAAAAGATTTTTAGGCTTAACTAATTCCAATTTTAAAATAAATATATTTCCATAGAAACTGGGTTAGATTTATCTTTAAATAGCGGCGGGAAACAGCTGTTTCATTGACGTCATTCAAAAGATTTTTAGGCTTAACTAATTCCAATTTTTAAATAAATATATTCCATAGAAACTGGGTTAGATTTATCTTTAAAAAGCGTCGGGAAACAGCTGTTTCGTTGACGTCATTCAAAATATTTTTAGGCTTAACTAATTCAAATTTTGAAATAAATATATTTCCATAGAAACTGGGTTAGATTTATCTTTAAATAGCGGCGGGAAACAGCTGTTTCATTGACGTCATTCAAAAGATTTTTAGGCTTAACTAATTCCAATTTTGAAATAAATATGTTTCCATAGAAACTGGGTTAGATTTATCTTTAAATAGCGGCGGAAAACAGCTGTTTCGTTGACGTAATTCAAAAGATTTTAGGCTTAACTAATTCCAATTTTGAAATAAATATATTTCCATAGAAACTGGGTTAGATTTATCTTTAAATAGCGACGGGAAACAGCTGTTTCGTTGACGTCATTCAAAAGATTTTTATGCTTAACTAATTCCAATTTTGAAATAAATATATTTCCGTAGAAACTGGGTTAGATTTATCTTTAAATAGCGGCAGAAAACAGCTGTTTCGTTGACGTCATTCAAAAGATTTTTATGCTTAATTAATTCCAATTTTGAAATAAATATATTTCGGTAGAAACTGGGTTAGATTTATCTTTAAATAGCGGCGGGAAACAGCTGTTTCGTTGACGTACTTCAAAAGATTTTTATGCTTAACTAATTCCAATTGAAATAAATATATTTCCATAGAAACTGGGTTAGATTTATCTTTAAATAGCGGCGGAAAACAGCTGTTTCGTTGACGTCATTCAAAAGATTTTTAGGCTTAACTAATTTTTTCTTGTCTGAAAAATAATTGCAAAACAATCAGCATTATAATTTGCTCAAATTAGCATTATAAACTTAAAAATTAAGATAAAAATTTATGATTTTTTAAAAATTGGAATAACCTCTATTTTGAAACTAATGAACGCATTGCTAGCTTGACTTGATAAAACTATTTCAAATACCAACTAACGCACTTTTCCTCAGCTCATCAAATGATGTGTTTCTGGTTATTAGATTAATGGTAATAGCCTCCTAAGCGAGTCTTGAAAACATACCACGAAATTATGGCGTTTTATTTCATTTTGATGAAACTTTGATCAAACGCCTCTGTGGCCTATTTGATAGCGTACTGGGCTTTCACCCCGAGGACCCGGGTTTGATTCCCGGCCAGGTCTTGGCATTTTCATACGCTATAAATCATCCCATCGTCTGCATTAGCCCAAGTGTGCACAATAGTTGGACGTTAAAAAAAAAAGATCAAACTTAAGAAAGAAAACCTGTTTCTCACAACTTCTCATATTTTAACGCCATTGAATCAAAACCGATAATCTTACGGCTAAACAGTTTCAATGGTTACACGATAGGATGCGCTAATTGTGTACAAAATAAGGCATAGAAGCTCCCCGCCCAGGAAGTTCATGGGGCCGGTTAAGTTATCTGCTTCTGGTCTAATTATTTGTTGTCAATTACGTCGAAGTTTCAATTAGCGAGACGTTAAGAGCCATAAACTGGAGGCAAGAGGAAGTATAAGGACGCAGGATAGAGTCCTCGCCGTGGGAAACTGCAGGAGTCCACTCACCGCGCCATCTGCGTTAAACCTTTGTACCTGAACTGAACATGCTGAGGCATTAATTGTACTTCTTTTAGTCGCTACGCGGAATTAACAATCTTTGAAACTTATGTATATTTAATTGCGGTCCTGTGGTAGTTTACACACAACGAACTACGATCTGATATTTAGTCACGCACCTCTAGCCTCCAAACGTTAACTCGGAAAATTATGAATCACACCGATTTTTTTGTCAAAGTTAGGTAATATTTTGTAGCCAGCATGGTAAGAGCACGGACTATGACATTTGGTTTGTTCCTGACATATTAAAAGTATTTTTAATTTGTCTATAAATATTAGGCTACATATGATGTACGAGGTGTGTTCAGAAAGTAACGAGAATTTTTAAATTTCGCGGGCTTGTAGAGTCCGATTGTCAAACATTTTTTTTATTATATTGGTATACATGCCCTTGAAGTATGATAAAACATTCAGCTGTTTTCATTGTTGACTTTGTCTGTGACAGCCACTAAGGTTAGACGTGTTTTTATGAGCTCGGCGATTTTCGTTTGTTAAAAGAAATGGATCAAAGAATTTTTATCAAATTTTGCGTAAAAAATGGAATAAAGTGTAACAAAGTGTGTGAAATGTTAACAAAGGCCTATGGTAAGTCTGCTATGCGTAAAACAAGAGATTACGAGTGGTATAAGCGTTTCCAAGGAAGGCCTTGAAGACGTTGAAGATGACGAACGCCCTGGACGCCCCAGCACATCAACAACCGATGAAAACGTGGAAAAAGTGAAAGAAATGGTTATGCACAATCGCCGAATCACAATTAGAGATGTTGCTGATGATGTTGGCATATCGATTGGATCATGTCATGACATTGTTTCCAATGTTTTGTGTATGAAACGCGTAGCAGCAAAATTCGTTCCAAAATTGTTGAATTTTGAACAAAAACAGCGGCGAATGGAAGTAGCTCAGGAGTCATTAAATGGAGTCAACGACGATGCAGAATTACTGAAACGTATTATAACAGGTAGCGAAACATGGGTTTATGGATATGACGTCGAAACTAAGGCTCAATCATCCCAGTGGAGGCATTCTGTCTCGCCAAGACCGAAAAAGGCTCGACAAGTACGGTCGAACGTGAAGGTTATGCTCACTGTGTTCTTCGATATTAATGGCATAGTGCATCACGAATTCCTGCCACCAGGTGAAACGGTCAATAAGGAGTACTACCTACAAGTTCAACGCCGTTTGCGTGAAGCAATCCGAAAAAAACGCCCGGATCTGTGGAAAAACAATTCATGGCTTTTGCACCACGATAATGCACCAGCTCACACTTAATCGCTTTTTAGTGAATTTTTTGCCAAAAACAGTACTGTAACGATGCCCCAGCCTCCATATTCACCAGACACACACACACAGACACATAGTGTGTGTCTGTGTGTGTGTGTGTGTGTGTGTGTGTGTGTGTGTGTGTGTGTGTGTGTGTCTGTGCGTGTGCGTGTGTGCGCGCGTGTATGTGCGCGCGCGTGTGTGTCTGTGTATGTGTGTGTGTGTGTGTGTGTGTGTGTGTGTGTGTGTGTGTGTGTGTGTGTGTGTGTGTGTGTGTGTTTCTGTCTGTTTCTGTGTGTGTGTGTGTGTGTGTGTGTGTGTGTGTGTGTGTGTGTGTGTGTGTGTGTGTGTGTGTGTGTGTGTGTGTGTGTGTGTGTGTGTGTCTGTATGTGTATCTCTGTCTGTGTGTGTGT
>CM040189.1:3746959-3771959 GCA_022606455.1 Callitettix versicolor | reverse complement strand
TGGTAATGGTTCATATTTTCAATTCGTAAAATTAATGTGTACAGTTTTTGCTTCATTAAGCTTTACTCTCCATTTTTTTGTCCATTGACTTACTGCGTTGGTGGCATTCTGTAATTTCTCTGTGACTTCTAAAATATTGTCTCCAACTGTTAAAATTGATGTGTCATCTGCAAACGTTGCTACTGTGGAGTTCCCAGTAACTGGTATGTCTCTAGTGTACAGAAGGTACATTACAGGGCCAAGAACACTTCCCTGAGGTACTTCTGCATTAATTGTTTTAATTTGTGAGTATTCCGAGTTCATATCTAACCCGAAAATGTCTCTCACAAAGGTATGACTTTAAAATTCTGAAGAATTGCTCTGGTAAGTCCCGTTGTAGTTTATGTTCCAGCCCACAGTGCCAGACTCCATCAAACGCCTGCGCCACGTCAAGAAGTATACCTGAGCAGATTTGCTTCCTCTCCATAGCTTCCTCAATTATATCCACCACTCTATGAACTTGTTCAATTGTAGAATGTTTTGCCCGAAAACCGAACTGATGTGCAGGTATGAGCTCCCTATCTTCTATAATAACCTTCAGTCTTAATTTTAAACAATGAACTTAAAATTCGGTTTTTTATGTGCTGTGGAAGAAATTATGTAAAATTGCAGTTATTAGAGGTGAAATAAAAAAAAATGTATTCCCATGCATTTTAAAATATGTAAATATTTGTTAATTGTTTTTTACAATTTAGCAAACTTAGTTTAAACATATAATTGTTAAAATAATAGTGATAATCCTCTCTCTCGCTAATCTCGGGAAGCAAATTTCTAATGATATTTTATTTACTTATTTATTTTTTTAAAATACAACTTGATCATTGCAAACAGCATTTTGAACTCTGCCTGTTAACCTACAAAATACATAAATAAACGATGGCCGATATTGTAAATAAATTACAATATTGTTTCTGCGTACTTCAGTTACAATATTTTCTGTGTACTTCAATTACAATATTGTTTATGTGTACTTCAATTAAAATATTTTTTCTTTGTACTTCAATTACAATATTTTCTGTGTACTTCAATTACAATATTGTTTCTGCGTACTTCAGTTACAATATTTTCTGTGTACTTCAATTACAATATTGTTTATGTGTACTTCAATTAAAATATTTTTTCTTTGTACTTCAATTACAATATTTTCTGTGTACTTCAATTACAATATTGTTTCTGTGTACTTCAAATAAAATATTTTTTCTTTGTACTTCAATTACAATATTTTCTGGGTAATTCAATTACAATATTGTTTCTGTATACTTCAATTACAATATTGTCTCTGTGTACTTCAATTACAATATTGGTTCTGTGTACTTCAATTACAATGTTGTTTCTGTGTACTTCAATTACAATATTGTTTCTGTATATTTCAATTACAATATTGTTTCTGTGTACTTCGATTACAATATTGTTTCTGTGTACTTCAATTTCAATATTGTTTTTGTGTACGTCAATTACCATATTGTTTCTGTATACTTTAATTACAATACTGTTTCTGTGTACTTCGATTACAATATTGTTTCTGTGTACTTCAATTACAATATTGTTTTTGTGTACGTCAATTACAATATTGTTTCTGTATACTTTAATTACAATATTGTTTCTGTGTACTTCAATTACAATATTGTTTCTTGTACTTCGATTACAATATTGTTTCTGTGTACTTCAATTAAAATATTGTTTTTGTGTACGTTAATTACAATATTGTTTCTGTATACTTTAATTACAATATTGTTTCTGTGTACTTCAATTACATTATTGTTTCTGTATACTTTAATTACAATATTGTTTCTGTGTACTTCGTGCAGTGAGAAATGAAAAACTTACTAAAAGACAGAACAATAATTCTGTCATACAGCCTACACGGGAGAGTAAACCTAACCTAGGTTTTATTGTTAACTTCCCGCTCATGCGCACAACGTACTGTTAACAAATCAAGTAAGCCTTCATGTAGAATTTCAATTCGAAAGTTCAGAGTTCTCTCATATTTTAAGATTTATGATAAACGTTGGTTTTTACGACGCTCGGATGCCTTCGCGTATTTGGGCGCGGAAGGACGGGCCCACTGGAAGTGTTACGGGTTAAGATGCCGCGACCCTGCTCACTTTTTTAAACAAAAATTCTGACGTCCGTCGCACACCTTTCCGATAGTGTTTATGACTGTCATTATTGTATCCACAAGAATCGGCCTGATACGAAATAAAACATGCGAAAAGTAAAAAAAAAAAACTCACACAAATGTCTCGCAAACGTGATAGTAGCAAATTTTTTAACAATTTTTATGTTATTATTTTTTTTTTTGAAATTCAGAATTCACTATCACCAACATAAAAATTTCCACAATAGCTTTTAAAATGTTCAAGTTATATTGAAAATATGAAAAAGAACCTTTACCGCCGTAAGTTTGGTTTACTTAATTTCGACGGAAAGTGAATATTTTACGCTGCCAATTTACGCAGATTACTACGGTGATTCATACGTGCTACGAATATCACGTTTTTAAACAGTTGAACGATTTTTGTTGTGGCTAACGAATTTGTCGACACTATTTAAAAAACGTTTTGTCCGCTGCGTCAATCAATTCGAATTGAAATGCGCCGATCCGGACATTTCAGGGGTTGTTAACATTTTTTACGTATAAAAATACGAAGACCTACTGAACGAAGTGTACGAGGTGTGTTCAGAAAGTAACGAGAATTTTTAATTTCGCAAGCTTGGAGAGTCCGATTGTCAAACATTTTTTTTTATTATGTTGGTATACTTGCCCTTGAAGTATGATAAAACTTTCAGCTGTTTTCATTGTTGACTTTGACTGTGACAGCCGCTAAGGTTAGACGTGTTTTTATGAGCTCGGCGATTTTCGTTTGTTAAAAGAAATGGATCAAAGAATTTGTATCAAATTTTGTGTAACAAAGTGTGCGAAATGTTAACAAAGGCCTATAGTGAGTCTGCTATGAGTACAGCAAGAGTTTACGAGTGGTATAAGCGTTTCCAAAAAGGCCGTGAAGACGTTGAAGATGAACGCCCTGGACGCCCCAGCACATCAACAACCTATGAAAACGTGAAAAAAATGGTTATCAACAATCGCCGAATCACAATTAGAGAGGTCGCTTATGATGTTGGCATATAGATTGAATCATGTCATGACATTGTTTCCAATGTTTTGTGTATGAAACGCGTGGCAGCAAAATTCGTTTCAAAATTGTTGTATTTTGAACAAAAACAGCGGCGAATGGAAGTAGCTCAGGAGTCACTAAATGCAGTCAACGACGATGCAGAATTACTGAAACGTATTATAACAGGTGACGAAACATGTTTTACGGATATGACGTCACTGTGTTCTTCGACATTAATGGCATAGTACATCATGAATTCCTACCACCAGGTGAAACGGTCGATTACCTACAAGTTCAACGCCGTTTGCGTCAAGTAAGCCTAAAAAAAAAACGCCCGGATCTGTGGAAAAACAATTAATGGCTTTTGCACTACGATAATGCACCAATTCACACTTCATCGCTTGTTCGTGAATTTTTGACCAAAAACAGTACTGTAACGATGCCCCAGCCTCCATATTCGCCAGACATGGCTCCGTGTGACTTTTTCCTATTTCCAAAAATAATTGAGAACCTTAAAGGGCCGTCGTTTTACAGCGGTAGATGACATTAAAAGCGCATCGCTGAAAGAACTAAAGGCTATCTCAAAGATCGAGTTTGAGAAGTGTTTCGAGGATTGGAAGAAGCGCTGGCACAAGTGCATAATCTCCAATGGGGACTATTTTGAAGGCAACAACATCAGTGTAGAAGAATAAATAAATATTTTGTTCAAAAAATTAAAATTCTCGTTACTTTCTGAACACACCACATATTTGTGTTTGCAACATGATCCTTACGATAGCAATTTTGGCCTAATTTGATTCGAACATGGTCCAAAAATCACTTGCGGAATATAGCTTTGACAAATTCGTTACCTAACAAACGTTTTTAAACGTTGGGCACAGCCTACTATATCCTAAAAAAAACATGTTTATATTTTACACTTTTTTGAAAATCTGATTTCACCATCGTAATCAGCATGAAAATCTGCATTCAGTTCCCATTTCGAAGTCCTTTAAAATTAAGGTAATGAAACTGACGGCGGTCAGGGTTTATGTTATTATTTTCAACGTAGTTGTTAAAATTTAAAATGCTAACTTGATTCAAGCTTAGCTCGAAACGAAACACGTAACTCAGAAAAATTCGTAAAAGAGTTTCGAAATGGCTGCGATTGATTTCGAATCAGGTTTTGAAAAATAGGATAAGGTAAAAAAAACTTCGGGAAATTCAGCAACTACTTGCCCGCGATTACCTTTTTATGCGCTGACTTCAGTTATGATCTTTATTTGAGTAAAAACAAATGAATCGATTTTGAGAAACAAGAACGATTTTCCAGTAGCCCATGAATCGGATTTTTTATACGAGTAATTGTTTGAGAAAGTTGGTGATAAAAAAACCATGAAATATGCAATGTATAACAGTTAGCCCCTAAATCGGATTTTTTATACGAGTAATTGTTTGAGGAAGTTGGAGTTAAAAAAAACCATGAAACACGCTATGTATAACAGGTAGCCCCTGAATCGGATTTTTTGTACGAGTAATTGTTTGAGTTGAAAAAACCATGAAATATGCAATGTATAACAGGTAGCCCCTGAATCGGATTTTTTATACGAGTAATTGTTTGAGTTGAAAAAACCATGAAATATGCAATGTACAACAGGTAGCCCCTGAATCGGATTTTTTATACCAGTAATTGTTTGAGAAAGTTGGTGTTAAAAAATCATAAAATATGTAGTATAACAGGTAGCCCCTGAATCGGAATTTTTATACCAGTAATTGTTTGAGAAAGTTGGTGTTAAAAAATCATAAAATATGTAGTATAACAGGTAGCCCCTGAATCGGATTTTTTATACCAGTAATTGTTTGAGAAAGTTGGTGTTAAAAAATCATAAAATATGTAGTATAACAGGTAGCCCCTGAATCGGAATTTTTATACCAGTAATTGTTTGAGAAAGTTGGTGTTAAAAAATCATAAAATATGTAGTATAACAGGTAGCCCCTGAATCGGATTTTTTATACCAGTAATTGTTTGAGAAAGTTGGTGTTAAAAAATCATAAAATATGTAGTATAACAGGTAGCCCCTGAATCGGAATTTTTATACCAGTAATTGTTTGAGAAAGTTTGAAAAAACCATGAAATATGCAATGTACAACAGGTAGCCCCTGAATCGGATTTTTATACCAGTTTTGTTTAGAGTTAGAAAACCATGAAGATATGCAATGTATAACAGGTAGCCCCTGAATCAGGATTTTTTATACCAGTAATTGTTTGAGTTGTTAAAAAACTATGAAATATGCAATGTATAACAGGTAGCCCCTGAATCGGATTTTTATACGAGTAATTGTTTGAGAAAGTTGGAAATAAAAAAACTATGAAATATGCAATGTATAACAGGTAGCCCCTGAATCGGATTTTTTATACGAGTAATTGTTTGAGTTTGAAAAAACCATGAGATATGTAAGTATAACAGTTAGCCCCTGAATCGGATTTTTATATGAGTAATTGAGTTGAAAAAACCATAAAATATGCAATGTATAACAGGTAGCCCCTGAATCGGATTTTTTATACGAGTAATTGTTTGAGTTGAAAAAACCATGAAATATGCAATGTATAACAGTTAGCCCCTAAATCGGATTTTTTATATGAGTAATTGAGTTGAAAAAACCATAAAATATGCAATGTATAACAGGTAGCCCCTGAATCGGATTTTTTATACGAGTAATTGTTTGAGTTAAAAAAACCATGAAATATGCAATGTATAACAGGTAGCCCCTGAATCGGATTTTTTATACGAGTAATTGTTTGAGTTAAAAAAACCATAAAATATGCAATGTATAACAGGTAGCCCCTGAATCGGATTTTTTATACGAGTAATTGTTTGAGTTGAAAAAACCATGAAATATGCAATGTATAACAGGTAGCCCCTGAATCGGATTTTTTATATGAGTAATTGTTTGAGTTGAAAAAACCATGAAATATGCAATGTATAACAGTTAGCCCCTGAATCGGATTTTTTATATGAGTAATTGTTTGAGTTGAAAAAACCATGAAATATGCAATGTATAACAGTTAGCCCCTGAATCGGATTTTTTATATGAGTAATTGTTTGAGTTGAAAAAACCATGAAATATGCAATGTATAACAGTTAGCCCCTGAATCGGATTTTTTATATGAGTAATTGAGTTGAAAAAACCATAAAATATGCAATGTATAACAGGTAGCCCCTGAATCGGATTTTTTATACGAGTAATTGTTTGAGTTAAAAAAACCATGAAATATGCAATGTATAACAGTTAGCCCCTGAATCGGATTTTTTATATGAGTAATTGAGTTGAAAAAACCATAAAATATGCAATGTATAACAGGTAGCCCCTGAATCGGATTTTTTATACGAGTAATTGTTTGAGTTGAAAAAACCATGAGATATGTAATGTATAACAGGTAGCCCCTGAATCGGGTTTTTTACACGAGTAATTGTTTGAGTTGAAAAAACCATGAAATATGCAATGTATAACAGGTAGCCCCTGAGTCGGATTTTTTGTACGAGTAATTGTTTGAGTTGAAAAAACCATGAAATATGCAATGTATAACAGGTAGCCCCTGAATCGGATTTTTTATACGAGTAATTGTTTGAGTTGAAAAAACCATGAAATATGCAATGTATAACAGGTAGGCCCTGAATCGGATTGTTTATACGAGTAATTGTTTGAGTTGAAAAAACCATGAAATATGCATGTATAACAGGTAGCCCCTGAATCGGATTGTTTATACGAGTAATTGTTTGAGTTGAAAAAACCATGAAAAATGCAATGTATAACAGGTAGCCCCTGAATCGGATTTTTTATACGAGTAATTGTTTGAGTTGAAAAAACCATGAAATATGCAATGTATAACAGGTAGCCCCTGAATCGGATTGTTTATACGAGTAATTGTTTGAGTTGAAAAAACCATGAAATATGCAATGTATAACAGGTAGCCCCTGAATCGGATTTTTTATACGAGTAATTGTTTGAGTTGAAAAAACCATGAAATATGCAATGTATAACAGGTAGCCCATGAATCGGATTGTTTATACGAGTAATCGTTTGAGTTGAAAAAACCATGAAATATGCATGTATAACAGGTAGCCCCTGAATCGGATTTTTTATACGACTAATTGTTTGAGTTAAAAAAACCATGAAATATGCAATGTATAACAGGTAGCCCCTGAATCGGATTTTTTATACGAGTAATTGTTTGAGTTAAAAAAACCATGAAATATGCAATGTATAAGAGGTATGAAAAACACTGTATAATGTGCGCGTATAGGCTATCAATAATGAATTGAATCAACGAGCGTATTTAGAATATAATTATGTAAATCAGTTGTCAATGTGATTAATGCAAGCAAATAACGTATATTATATCACTGTGAAGCAAATACATTATCTAAAAATAACGTAATCTAAAAAAAAATCACTGAAAGTAATCAAAAGTGATTCATTGTGATTATAAAATAGTCATTTATCTGTATTTAATATGTAATTTATCATGACAAAAATCATGCATTTGTGATTTATAATTCAAATATTTACTGAAGTGAAATAATGACGCTTTTTCTTCCAATATTATGAGTAAACATTTGTACCACTTGTCGTTTAATTTCTTCTGTTGCCGACTTTTCACCGTTACGCAAGAAGGGTTTTGATCAATAAATGGACGATTTAATATTATTTGTTCATGTAAATTTATTAAATCTATTTTTTACATAATTGAATGCATTTTATACATTTTTACATTTTATATAAATAATAGCTTATACTTTTAACAATTCTTTTTCTTGGTTTTCTTAAACTTTTTACAACATCTGTCATAAACAGTAAAATTATGTCAATGCTCAAAAAAAAAAAAAAGAAAAGATTTTTGGTTATAAATTTTTAAACAGTTTTAACCTCTCAGAGAAATATTTTCTTTTCTCTCATAATAAATAAGTTTTAGGTCTAAATGCACAAACTACAGACAAAACTACAACGGCACGTGTTGGTAGAACACTGCCGCGATAACGCAGTACGCCCAAAAGTTTGAATACTGGAGTGGAAGCTACAAACAAGCGAGAATTTCGGAAAACTTTTTGAAAAATTACAAACACTAATTATTAAATTGGAAAGAGATCTTTAAAACAAGACCGTCTTAACCTCTAAAATAAAAACAATAATAGTTCAAATTTTAGTTTATTTTTCAAAATATTCGGTGCAAACTGGCAAAAAAATTAAATTGATTCTCTTACAAACAGTCTTCAAAAACGAAAACTGTTTATAAAAAAGTAATTTAATTGGATCAAAGTTACTGAAGTCTTGGACGTAATCTTTAAGTAACGAGTAAAGACTACATCAAAAATTAACAGGTTAGGTTATATGGCCGGAAATCAGGTTAGGTTATATAACTGGAACACAAATCGGGTTAGATTATTTCACTGAAGTACAAAACAGGTTAGGTTATATGGCCGGAAATCAGGTTAGGTTATATAACTGGAACACGAATCGGGTTAGATTATTTCACTGAAGTACAAAACAGGTTAGGTTATATGGCCGGAAATCAGGTTAGGTTACGTAACTGGAACACAAATCGGGTTAGATTATTTCACTGAAGTACAAAACAGGTTAGGTTATATGGTCGGAAATCAGGTTAGGTTGTATAACTGGAACACGAATCTTTATTACTAAAAAAATCATCAGTTTTAATAACATAACCTAAAAAAAATTACGTTATTAAAAGAAACGATTTTAAATTTACCCTCGTTATTCAAACGTTTGAGCTACTGTTTCTTACTTTAAGATAAACAAAATTTTAACTCCTCGAAAAAGAAATTACAAAATAAACGAAAAATAACAGAAATCTTTAACGGAATCGTTGGACTAATATTTCTAGTCAGAAACTAGGAACAATGAGTACAGTCAATACCTATGAACAATATATACGTAACCTATATACATTAGATACATTGAAAAATGTACAATATTATACAAAATCTATAAGTTTCTTAAAGTCTTTACATTTTAAACTAGTTAAAAAAAAAAATTACAACAAAAAAACTAAGTACAAAATGACAACAAAAGGCGAACGCTTAGGTGATGCAGTCGCCAGTTTGATAAATAACGACTTTAAACTGGCGAATGGATCCGCCCCAAGCCTACCGGATGACTTAGCGTATTATAACAGGAACATTTTCTATCTTATAAAAACAAAACAAAATGTTTTATCAACGTTAAATTTACCCTTGGTAAATCTGTTTCAACTCTAATAAAAACTCGCCCAAACATGCACAAAAGTTAGCAACATCAGTCTCCAGTCCCACTGAGCACTGCATGTCTATGTCCAAACATCCTTGACTTAGTTTCAACAACATCACAATATAAATATTATATACATACAATAAAGAACAACATGCACACATATATCACACGGAGACAATGTCCTTTTGTAGGACATGCCGCAAATAATTCTATTTGTCAGTCATAGGAGGAGAAGTGAAGCACATTAAAGGTCTCAATAAATAATAGTCTATGTGGTATGGTAAGCGTAATACGGCTAAACCTCAGTGGCCAGCAACGTGTCATGATGGTGTGGATGCGTGAAGTGTTCATCGATAACGTAAACACTACTTGTTGGTGATAGGACGCCACTACTGCTGTCCTTTTCGTGTGGTCGCTTTATTAGCGATGTATCACTGCAACACAAAACAGATAAGGTTGTACCACTGAAGTACAAAACAGGTTAGGTTTTATGGCTGGAAATTAGGTTAGGTTATATAACTGGAACACAAATCAGGTTAGGTTATTTCACTGAAGTACAAAACAGGTTAGCTTATATGGCCGGAAATCAGGTTAGGTTATATAACTGGAACACAAATCAGGTTAGGTTATTTCCCTGAAGTACAAAACAGGTTAGGTTATATGGCCGGAAATCAGGTTAGGTTATATAACTGGAACAAATCAGGTTATATAACTGGAACACAAATTAGGTTAGGTTAAATCATTATAATCTTACACAAATAAGGTTAGGTTATTTCACTGAAGTACAAAACAGGTTAGGTTATATGGCTGGAAATCAGGTTAGGTTATATAACTGGGACACAAATCAGGTTAGGTTATTTCACTGAAGTACAAAACAGGTTAGGTTATATGGCTGGAAATCAGGTTAGGTTATATAACTGGGACACAAATCAGGTTAGGTTATTTCACTGAAGTACAAAACAGGTTAGGTTATATGGCCGGAAATCAGGTTAGGTTATACAACTGGAACACAAATCAGGTTAGATTATTTCACTGAAGTACAAAACAGGTTAGGTTATATGGCCGGAAATCAGGTTAGGTTATATAACTGGGACACAAATCAGGTTAGGTTATTTCCCTGAAGTACAAAACAGGTTAGGTTATATGGCCGGAAATCAGGTTAGGTTATATAACTGGAACACAAATTAGGTTACGTTAAATCATTATAATGTTACACAAATAAGGTAAGGTTATTTCACTGAAGTAGAAAACAGGTTAGGTTATATGAATAGAAATCATTTTAGGACATATCACTGGAACACAAATCAGGTTAGATTATACCCTTGAAGTGGAAAACAGGTTAGGTTATATAACTAGAAATCATTTTAGGATATATCACTGGAACACTTTAGGTTAGGTTATTTCACTGAAATACAGGTTAGGCTACATCACTGGAACACAAATCAGGTTAGGTTATATCACTGAAGTGGAAAACAGGTTAGGTTATTTCACTGAAGTACAAAAGAGGTTAGGTTATACGACTGGAACACAAATCAGGTTAGGTTATATTAATGGAACACAAAATAGGCAGAGCTATGACTTTTGCACATTACTAGGTCAGGAGAAAAAATTTTCATGTTGTCCGAAAAAATATATTTATATTTAACATAGGCTACCATTTGTGAACCGTAAACTTATTTCAAATGTGTGCGATTAGGTAACACATTAAGCTCAAGTCGTTTAAATCATGATTAATTTTATTATCTAATTAATTAAAAATTAAGCTAAAATTAGAAACGAAAATTGTACCAAACCAAATTATATTGATATAACAATTACGGCAGATTTAAAAACAATTAGATTTGATGGATCTTAAATATCACTATCATAGATAAAACCGAATTGTAAACCCATAAAATTATTTATAGCGATTTCTTATTTGCAGAGATTAGATTAAGTTAAAGTCGTTAATATATTTTAAAATAGCTGTATCTAATTACAGTACGGTTTGTTTAGAAATACAAACCCTAATAACCTAAAAAACTGCGAATTTTAAAAGATTTAAAAATTAGTTTTATTTGCAAATTTTAAGGAAAAAACGTGTCACAATTGTAATTGTCAATAATTTTTTACAAAATTAAAAAAAATGAATTCAATTAGCACATTTATGGATAAAAATCCATCGGTACAAAAAAAAAACAATTTTTTTTTTGAGTTTAACGTCCGACTATTGTGCACACTTGGGCTAATGCAGACGATGGGGATGATTTATAGCGTATGAAAATGCCAAGCCCTCGCCGGGAATCGAACCTGGGTCCTCGGGGTGAAAGACTAGTACGCTATCCACTAGACCAGGGGTCTCCAAACTACAGCCCGAGGACCACATCCGGCCCGCGGACAGATTTTGTCCGGCACGCGGAGAGCTAGCATACTTGAAAACTCCTTTTAGAGAACATATTTTTTATAACAAATTAAATTTAGTTTACTAAAGTATTCTAATTTTATGTTGAATAATTATTAATGTGACATCTACATTGATATCATGGTTCGTACTCCTCATTACTCCTCGTTACCCTCATGGCTCGTACTCTACGACTAATCTAGAAATTACAGATAATGACAGGAAAATTAATAATATGCAGTGTTGCCGTTTTGCGGACTTTAGTCCGATTTGCAGCCTTTTTTAAACGTTGCGTACTTTTTCGGACTTTTTTTTCATCAGTGGACTATTTCACTTTTTACCACCGGCAACAATGATAATATGGTTTTGGCCCTCGGAACTTACTGGAGTAATCAGTATGGCCCTAAGGCTGGAAAGTTTGGAGACCCCTGCACTAGACCACCGAGGCGGCCTAAAAAAAAAAAAAAAAAAAAAACTAAAATATGCAGCCCATTTTGTGACATAGTAAATCAAATTTTGCAAAACCAAGTTGATAAGGGTAGTACGGTAGTATTGATATTTACCTTGCATTGCAAAGTGACGAGTCGACAGAGAGAACTGATATCCTCTTGTCCGTCCTGGATAAGTTATCCAGGTCCTTACACGACGCTCGATTGCTTTGTCTATGCACTGAAGCATCTGTGTTTAACTGTTTATGTGACCTGCTCCTGTGGAGTGTGTACACCGGAGTATTGTCTACAGGCGCGCACTGTTTGGTAAAACACAAATCACCTCCTCCTACCCCTTCCTTGACGCAAGGACCCCAAGTGTTTTTGATCATATGCGTGTCCCCTCGCTTCGCGACACTACTGTGCACAGCGTTCTGTTCGTTCTGCATCCTCGCTTCATCGTCCGCTCTCTGCTGCTCCCGTTTCCGCCTCTGTTTCATACAGATGACCACGACCGCTGCTACCAGAACGAGTATCGGGACTGCCGTCGATAGCGTTGCGATGACGACCACGTGTTCCGTCGTCAGCCCGGTGTCGACTTGCTGCGATACGTGTCGCGAAATATTCCCGACACTGGCCGACTCTTCTTCCTGACACAGCTTGCCTTTCCAGCCGCCAGGACAATCGCAACGGTACCCGTTCACTCGATTGACGCACGTACCTCCGTTCGAACAAGGAGAAGAAGAGCACTCGTCTATATCGATACTGCAGTCTTTACCGGTAAACCCCGCTCTGCACGTACACCTGTAGTCGTTAACGAGATTCACACATTTGCCGCCGTTCGCGCAAGGTTTCGCCAAGCAATAGTCCACTTTATTCTGGCACAAGGGTCCGATATATCCGGGAACGCACTGGCAGTGGAATTGATTCACTAGGTCCACGCAGGTTCCGCCGTTCAAGCACGGGTTACCGCCGCAGTCGTCGATGTTGATGTCACAAGTTTCGCCTTTAAAACCGATCGGACAGTGGCACTCGAAGCCGTTCACTTTATCCACGCAGGTCGCTCCGTTCTTGCACGGCTTTGCGTCGCATTCGTCGATCTCTTGCTCGCAGTTGACTCCGTTGTATCCCGGCAGACACTGACACTTGTATCCGTAGGAAGAGGAATCGTCGCAGGTGGCACCGTTCAGGCAGGGCAGGTCTTGGCACGTCTGGGCTGATGTTTCGCAGTGGGTGCCGTGCCAGTTCTTCGGGCATTCACAAGTGTAACTGGTTCCGTTGTCCTAAAACACAGAGCACGTTTAATTATTGAAGGCATTTTTCTTGAGATAAATAATAACAGTTTTGTACAACGCAGTACGTTAACGTTTAACTAAAAACATTTTCAATGTCTACTAGTTTCTTTTTAAAATCAATAACTAAAAGATATTTTTGTATTAGTTTTCTGCAAATTAAATGTTTTTCGAGTGGTTAATACAGAAAAAATTTTTTCTACTTAAAAAAAGTCCTGAACTTATGCAGCTCCGGCTTGGTACTCCCTCATCTCTAACTCTCGAAGGAAACGGCTGGAATCCTTCCAAAACCGCTCCCTACGTTTACTGACTGAATCTCCGTGGTTCGTCAGAAACGAGATCATACGCCACGGCCTTAAAGTCCTCACACTCGAGGAATATACCCTCACACTTACCAAAAATCTAGTTTCGCGAGCAGAAAGCTCCACGCACGCGCATCTGTCCGCCATTGTGACAGATCCCGCTCCCCCACTACGATACAGAAAAAGGCTCTGTATCTAGTCTACGAACCTCCATGAAGCGACTCATGTGATAATCACATAGTCACTTTTCTTCAAAACATATATTCTCAATAATAAAATCCAAGCCCAACCCACATCTTCATTTCTCACCTAGACAAGACGCAATAAAGCCACTTGCTTAAACACACACTGTAAATGTTTGTTAACAGAAAACAAGATCGCTATAAGGGGAGAATTATATCTCCCGCCACTGACCAAGATGAACACAAATTGAAGTGAGCCGACACAAGTCCCTACCTTGCAAGTGCCGCCATTCAGGCAAGGCTGATGGGCGCAGTCGTCGATCTCAGTCTCGCAGTCGGTACCGGTGAATCCTGGCGGACAGCTACACGTGTAGGATCCTTGACCCGTGTTAAAACAAGTACCGCCGTGACGGCAAGGCTTGTGATTGGTGCAATAGTTGAGGTCCTGATTGCAGAACAACCCACCCCAACCTTCGTTGCACAGACAGTCCCAAGGTTTCTGGCAAGTACCGTGTTTGCAGCCGGGATAACGTTCGCACTGGTCGCACAGCCGACCTTTCCAACCGCTGTGGCACCTGAAACACATAGCATCGTTATTACTGTAATTATGTTAGAAGCATGAAAGAGTAAGTAGGCAGAGGTCATGAAGTTGAAAGTCGATTCGTGAATAATCAGGCTAAACCGTATCTGTAATTGTTAAACGAAATTACAAGACGGGTACACCAAATAAAAGTAATTATGAGTGGTGCATCGTGGGAAAGTGTCAACGTTGCAGTAAATATCCATAAGGCTGTGGGGTGGGGTGACGTTGGCAAGCGCTCCGTTGCAGACATGATACTATGCACTGTGGAGAGGTTACGTTGTTCTCACGGCTCTCTTTGCCAATACTCCCTCCCCCCTTTCTCTCTCTACCGGAGTTCTTCTCTCCGGTTTTTGGAAAGTATATATGCAATCAATTAAAAAAAATATTACCATTTTTTTTCCGGCGAAAAACCGTTCAGGTTATCATCGCCGTCACGAAAAATGAAAGTATATAAAAAAAAATTAAACAAAATTTTACTTAAGAAGAAAACAACAACAAACTGTAACAGTAAAAATACATTAAAAATTTATTATATTTGTAATTTCTAGTGTTATTTTATTTATTTTATCTAAAAACTTTATGTTATGTTTATGCATACTTTTACGTATTGTTATTAAATTTTATTCATTATTTATTGTTATTTAGTTCTTAAGTATAATAAAAATATTACCAATAATTACCGCTCATTCTATTATCGAGTTTATTTACGCTGTTCAATTAGAAACGTTGTTGTTGTTATTTTAAGGCGAAAAGCACATTGACGCTATTATCGCCTCCCTAAATGTAGGCCTAAGTTAAATACACTAGTAACGCTAGAATGTTCACCCCCAATGTAAGATGTGAAATTATTATAAACAAATTGATTTTTAAAAACGATCGCGTTCAAGTAACAAGATTAAATCAGTCTTTTTTGAATAAATACAGAAAAGTGAACACAAAAAAAAAGATTTAAAAAACATTAACTGGAGAACAAGGAATTCAGGATATTAGGCTATAAGAACACATGAACTAGGATAAAAGAACTACAAAACGTATTAGCGGGTCGATAATATTTCTTAAGCAAAGACGACAACGTTATCACGTGACTCGTCCATTGTTGTGTGTAAAATGTCAACAATGAAAGAAATTTAGTTCCAAAATTACTGAATTTCTGACCGCCTCGGTGGCCTAGTCGATAGCGTACTGGGCTTTCACCCCGAGGACCTGGGTTCGATTCCCGGCCAGGGCTTGGCATTTTTATACGCTATAAATCATCCAATCGTCTGCATTAGCACAAGTGTGCACAATAGTCGGACGTTAAACACAAAAATATATAGGGTAGTCATTACTACTAACCGAGTTACATCAAAATTTTACGTCTTTTGATGACGGAATTTCACGTAAAACATTGATTATTCAGTCCGTTAACAAGTAGGCTACTACGTACTTCAGGGAAATTTTGTTTTCCTTTCATTTTTGGCTTTTTGCTCCTCCGTTTTGAAAAAAATGTTTCATATATTTCCTGTTTTTATTCGGGCAAGTCGCCTCGGTGGCCTAGTTGATAGCGTACTGAGCTTTCACCCGGAGGACCCGGGTTCGATTCCCGGCCAGGGCTTGGCATTTTCGTACGCTATAAATCATCCCATCGTCTGCATTAGCGCAAGTGTGCACAATAGTCGGACGTTAAAAAAAACCCTGAATTTCTAGTTGTATTATATCACTAACTTTAACAATTAGTATAACGAGTTACATGAACTTGAAAGTTTCCGATTTTTTCCTCTAAAAAAACCCCTTTTGTTGTAAACTTTTACGAAATCGCTGAGCTCTTGATTCAATTCGTAAAAAACAACAAACACCACATACGCAGCCAATGGTTCATTAATCATAATTTATGTTTTTTTGTATAAATTCGTTCCTACGCTTGCCGACGGCCTACGCAAAGTTTTAACTCCACTAATGAAGAGTCAGCTGTCTCCAGGGTCATAGGTCCCATCATTCAGTGCGCAGCTAACCTCAAAGTTTAGGATTAACTGAGACCCCACCTCCCATCACTTGTGTATAATTTAAAATCTACTTTTGTTGGTGAAACCCCGGGACCGTGTTGCCGTATTTAGCAACGATTGCACTGCTAACAGTGTTGCCAATTATTGAAACGCTTACAATGCTCGAGATGTGTTAAAATCACTTGAAAGTAAATGAGAAAGAACAAAGAATGGATGTTCTTAATTAATTCTGAAGTAATGATCACCTACATATAAGAAAACACTGAACTATAATACAGTAGGGTGCTAATAAAACCAACTGATTATAAATAACGTTTAGGCTACAACAAAATTACCGGATAGCAAACAGTTTTCAAAATACTTAACTTTTAAATACAGCCTAATTGTACAGCATACAAGTTTTAGTTGAAATAACAACCGGTTAGTGAGTGTTTAATACAGCCTAATTGTACAGCATACAAGTTTTAGTTGAAATAACAACCGATTAGTGAGTGTTTAATACAGCCTAATTGTACAGCATACAAGTTTTAGTTGAAATAACAACCGGTTAGTGAGTGTTTAATACAGCCTAATTGTACAGCATACAAGTTTTAGTTGAAATAACAACCGATTAGTGAATGTTTAATACAGCCTAATTGTACAGCATACAAGTTTTAGTTGAAATAACAACCGGTTAGTGAGTGTTTAATACAGCCTAATTGTACAGCATACAAGTTTTAGTTGAAATAACAACCGGTTAGTGAGTGTTTAATACAGCCTAATTGTACAGCATACAAGTTTTAGTTGAAATAACAACCGATTAGTGAGTGTTTAATACAGCCTAATTGTACAGCATACAAGTTTTAGTTGAAATAACAACCGATTAGTGAGTGTTTAATACAGCCTAATTGTACAGCATACAAGTTTTAGTTGAAATAACAACCGATTAGTGAGTGTTTAATACAGCCTAATTGTACAGCATACAAGTTTTAGTTGAAATAACAACCGATTAGTGAGTGTTTAATACAGCCTAATTGTACAGCATACAAGTTTTAGTTGAAATAACAACCGATTAGTGAGTGTTTAATACAGCCTAATTGTACAGCATACAAGTTTTAGTTGAAATAACAACCGGTTAGTGAGTGTTTAATACAGCCTAACTGTACAGCATACAAGTTTTAGTTGAAATAACAATCGGTTAGTGAGTGTTTAATACAGCCTAATTGTACAGCATACAAATTTTAGTTGAAATAACAACCGGTTAGTGAGTGTTTAACATTTTCTTAAAAATATTTTTTTTTAAAGAATTAAAAAAGAATTTTACGATACATTTTATTTGTCGACAAACTGTAATTTTCAAATAAAATGTCTATAAAACTCGCTGAAACAATTACAGTTGTCTAAAATGTGTGGGACTTTACAAATTACGTGTAAATTACACTTTTAAGTAAAAAAAGTTAAATTTAACCAGACTCGAATTAGCCTACACTTCAGTAGGTCTTAATACTAAACGAAATAGGCCTATTCTCAAAGCTATAATTATCGAATTACAAAACCCCGATATTCCAGAAGCCTAAGGACAGTAACGCAGTGATCTTTCATAAAAAAAGGTCATAAATAGGCCTATCGTTAGGCCTACACTTAAAACAGCGCCTATAATTCAAATGAATAACTATATCCGTTAACAACCGACAATCAAAACTAACCTAAACACTTTCAGTCGCAGGGTGTAATTCAGAAGGCAGTGGCGTGTTCGTAACAATCACCGAATACTCACGAAGACAAACACGCACGACTGTCTGTCTAATGCTTAACCCCTAAGTAGCCACAGCCACCGAAATTGTAGGCAGGGCTACGATTCCGTCTGGACCACACTAGCGGCCCGGGAAAACAATGCCTTCTAGAATTCGTTCCACAGCGTGCACACTCGTCTCACATTACTGATTCCGTACAAGCATGAAGCGTCGCACACAATGAGAATATAGAAAAGACGTAAAGGATAAAGTACAAAAGTTGTTATTACTTACTTGCATTCGTTAGGCTGGCCGCAATAGCCGTGTTGTTCGTCACAACCGGGCAGGCAGCGGGCTGCAACAAAAGCAAACATCTTATTAGAAAACAAGCACAGAACAAAAGTAACGTTAACGATTGGTAAATTATAAGGCACTGGAAAATTTTATACGAGCAAGAAGTAACTAACATATTTTTCCAATAAAAATAGTAAGGTAGGGGAAAAGTATGCAATAACCTATAATTGTGCACTGATCGAATTTCACGTAAGGAAATTCCAAAATACGGTAACTTTAAAATGTTCGTACCTATTGTGCTCAAAATATTCTCTCGTTCAGATTTTAATAACCTTAAACGTTTTAAAGCCTTGACGGTTATTGAAACATTCGTATGTTTTACCTGCTTTTAATGTAAAAAACCCACAAAGACTTTTGTTTAAATGTTTAAAATTAAACTAACTGTATACGAAACGCTTATTAACGTTTACACATTTGGGAAAGTGCGTCTTAACCGCTACACAGACCTAGTGGAAGCGCCAGCACTGCATCACTCCACTTTTCCGCCACTCAAAGAGGGGAAAGATTTGTACGAAATGAACGGAAACCACTAAAAGAAAACTAGGCGAATTATTGTGCTCAAAACATTCGTTCAGATTTTAATAACCTTAAACGTTTTAAAGCCTTGACGGTTATTGAAACATTCGTAGGTTTTACCTGCTTTTAATGTAAAAAACCCACAAAGACTTTTGTTTAAATGTTTAAAATTAAACTTACTGTATACGAAACGCTTATTAACGTTTACACATTTGGAAAAGTGCGTCTTTACCGCTACGCAGACCTAGTGGAAGCGCCAGCACTTCATCACTCCACTTTCCCGCCACTCAAAGAGGGGAAAGATTTGTACGAAATGAATGGAAACTAAAAGAAAACTAGGGAATTATTGTGCTCAAAATATTCGCTCGTTCAGATTTTAATAACCTTAAACGTTTTAAAGCCTTGACGGTTATTGAAACATTAATATGTTTTATCTGCTTTTAATGTAAAAAACCCACAAAGACTTTTGTTTAAATGTTTAAAATTAAACTAATTGTATACGAAACGCTTATTAACGTCTACACATTTGGGAAAGTGCGTCTTAACCGCTACGCAGACCTAGTGGAAGCGCCAGCACTTCATCACACCACTTTCCCGCCACTCAAAGAGGGGAAAGATTTGTACGAAATGAATGGAAACTAAAAGAAAACTAGGCGAATTATTGTGCTCAAAACATTCGTTCAGATTTTAATAACCTTAAACGTTTTAAAACCTTGACGGTTGTTGAAACATTAGTATGTTTTATCTGCTTTTAATGTAAAAAAACTCACAAAGACTTGTTTAAATGTTTAAAATTAAACTAACTGTATACGAAACGCTTATTAACGTCTACACATTTGGGAAAGTGCGTCTTAACCGCTACGCAGACCTAGTGGAAGCGCCAGCACTGCATCACTCCACTTTTCCGCCACTCAAAGAGGGGAAAGATTTGTACGAAATGAACGGAAACTAAAAGAAAACTAGGTGATTTTCTTATTTTGCGTTACGATTTAAGACACAAAGCTATTTTCTTGGCCCGTAAAAAAACCGTTTACCAGCGACCGTAAAGAAACCATATTCCGATTGTCGTAACAGTGACCGGACGTTACAGCCAAACGGTTATTGTCCCACATTGCAGGGTAGCCAGAATTTAAACAGGAAAAGGGAGTGTCCGTCGCTTAGCGCTTAGTTTTGCACGTGAATGCCTCTGATTACGTCACAATGGAAGGAGGGACTACCCCTCTCTTGCCCTCCCCTACCGGTGCAGCTGCCTCCTGCCATTTCCCCTTTGTAAGACTTTTAAACGTATTGTTTGATCGGAAACGGACGTTAAGGTTGAAATTTAATCGAAAATTGTTTGCAAGGCGCAAGTGGTTATTTAAAAGGCCACAAAGAGCTTGTAACTGAGAAAAAGAGTATTAAAGGTCATCATTATACCAGTCCAAATATTGAATAATGTTTTTGTATCTATTAATCGTAAAATAATAATAATCACAGATCTTACATTTTTTTTTTAACGTCCGACTATTGTGCACACTTGGGCTAATGCAGACAATGGGATGATTTAGCATCCTTTAGGAAGCATTACCGAGGAAGCAATGTTTCACTTCCAACGAACAAAGTACAAACTAGAAGTAGGCGTTTCTGCTATTTTTACGAAATTTCAACAAACTGTTTGTTGAGGAAAAAAGCTGCTTTTTAAAACAGTTGGAAAAAAACAGGTTTAGAAAACTGAAACTCAAAGTTGTATTAGTAGCTAAAACATAAAGCACATACGTTCAGTTTTCTAAGACTACTTTTTCATTCCCACTACCACCATGTCCTTAACTGTTTTTGGGTGTAAAACATTTAGAAAGGATAAAAATAATCCTTACAAGTGTAGTAATAATTAAATTACATTATCAAAACGTAATAATTATGTAAGCCATTTTATGTACAAAATGCAATGAATTTCTAATAGAAGCATTCTTTTTTTTACTTAAAAATTAAATAGTCCTTTGCGTATTTATCAAAATTCAAACGATTTAGAATATTTTTAGTCGATTAAAAAATATTGACGGTTGATAATAAATAAAAAAAATATGTTTAAATAAAATTAGGCTCTGTGTCTACAAAATGTGAGAGGTTGTTACTACAACTCGCAACAAAATAGAGATAAACGTTGACATTGACCAAACAGTTCTTACTTCACTACAAGCAACAAGTAACTGAAATAAAGGGAAAAAGCATAAAAGCAGGTAGAAGAAAAGCAGTTAGCAGGAAAACAGTTTTAGGGCTTGCGGCAACGTTCGAATAGAACAGTCCGTTCCTTGTTTAACAAATCATAAACCAGTCCAAAACAAACTGCTTGTTTCCGTTTGAAAAAGCAGTTTGTTAGTCGTTGATAGAAAAACAGTTTTTTTAACAGTTTGGTGTTTTCCGCGCCACCACTAGTACAAAGTGAAGACAAACAAAAAACTATAATTCCAGAGCGGTAGAGACGAGAATTTCACTTTTTTCCTTATTTCTGCAAATCTTCGCGTTCGGTCAGTTGTTAAAAACTCCAGCAGCGTTCGGACGAACAAAGGAAGTTACTAAACTATTCTAAAAAAACGAAAACAGTTTGAAAACACGGAAACGAATTAGATAAAGGGCTACGTGTCGGAATGGAAGCCCCGACGGATCGCCCCGAGCTCAGCTGATTGCCTGGGACGAGATGTAAACGCTCGTAAACGCTCGTCGCTTTTTATTTACCTACCGAATCCCACCGACCAGTTTTAGCCGCACGATATGGCAACGTCGGAGGATCGTTTCACACGAGAGTTCGCGGTTCATTTCTAATTCCGATCTGTAGATAATGAACATCGATTGTACCGGCAACTCATTACCTCCCAACCTTTCTCACTTCCAATTTTAGAAAATTATTAAATTGCTATAATCGTTTAGAAAAATCACGACCTACCTCGGACAGGAAAAACTATAACAGGTTATTACTGCGTTTATTGGTTTGTTGTTTTTAATAAACGGATTTTGAAATGCAGATAATGCGCGTTTATTATAGCCCAGGCGCGGTTTAAGTCGGTAGCGTGGTTGTGGTAAAGTAATTCGATTACGGGAAGCAACGGCGAGGTAATTTTAATATCGATTTAAATACACGATTTAAAACTGAACATAATTTCTTTAAAAAACAGAATTAAACACTATCAAGTAACGATAAATTTTGGAACTAGTTCTATGCTTTTTTTTTTTTTTTGTTTAACGTCCGACTATTGTGCACACTTGGGCTAATGCAGACGATGGGATGATTTATAGCGTATGAAAATGCCAAGCCCTCGTCGGGAATCGAACCCGGGTCCTCGGGGTGAAAGCCTAGTACGCTATCCACTAGGCCACCGAGGCGGCTCTGTGCTATTTAGTGTATGTACTCCAAAGTTAGCAAATCCGCCTCAGTGGTCTAGTGGATAGCGTACTAGGCTTTCACCCCGAGGACCCGGGTTCGATTCCCGGCGAGGGCTTGGCATTTTCATACGCTATAAATCATCCCACCGTCTGCATTAGCCCAAGTGTGCACAATAGTCGGACGTTAAACACACAAAAAAACCAAAGTTAGCCATTTTGGTCAGATTTGATTCAAACTAGGCAAAATGATTTTAGTATTATTGCTTTTTGACAAGTAAGTTTATTGATTTTTTCCTGATATAGTGATATTCGCGTTATTGAGTTTTTTAGAATTTGTTCCCATCACGTAAGCGAGATACGTGCATGCCAAATTTGATAATTTTGTAGAAATTTGCCTGCTTCCTGGTTACACAAAAACGGCAATGAATTCGATTTTTTTTTGGTGTTTAACGTCCGACTATTGTGCACACTTGGGCTAATGCAGGCGATGGGATGATTTATAGCGAATGAAAATGCCAAGCCCTGGCCGGGAATCGAACCCGGGTCGTCGGGGTGAAAGCCCAGTACGCTATCAACTAGGCCACCGAGGCGGCTTGCCCGAATAAAAACAGGAAATATATGAAACATTATTTTTTTCAAAACGGAGGAGCAAAAAGCCAAAAATTCAAAGGAAAACAAAATTTTCCTGAAGTACGTAGTAGCCTATCTATTAACGGACTAAATAATTAATGTTTTATCTGAAATTCCGTCATCAAAAACGTAAAATTTTTTAAAAGTATAGGTTTAGATTATAAATTCCCAAAATACTGTTTTGGTGCCTATATGTAGGCCTAATTTACACAAAATTACAACCTAAATGTAAACGGCACACAAATTTGGAATTAAAACCGTAATATTCGAGTTTTTTGATAACCCCCTAACCATATATGGGCACAACCATAACTCTTAATTCAAATAAACTGTTCTATTGGCACTGACTACAGATTTATTTAAACGATTAATAAACGTATCCTTAAAGCGGATCAACTTTCAGAACAAAGAACCTTGACCGCCACGAATGAAGTCATCAACAATGCAGTTTCCTCTATTGTATACGTGAGAAAGAGAAAGTACTGCAACGAAAGATAAAATGCCTACTGTATCGTAAACTCAACACAAACAGGCTGGCTCGTAAAAACCAGCCGACATGAGCAGCAGGCCTTTTTTAGATGACAAAATACTGTTTATTAACTTCCTTTCGGATTGATTTTCTCGTGGGACCCGGTATGAACTGAACCGATTCACGCTGTCGGTTAGTTTCGCGCCCGTCCACCAGAATCCGCTAGCTTTGATTTAATAACTGGGGTCAATTATCGGAGGTCACGATGATGCGACAGGTCGGTCCCTACGTGGGAAGTGGAACTGAAAGAATTCGCGACGGTCTGATTAGTACGAAATTTCCATTGGTTCGGGGGAAATTTCTATTGATTCGTACTAAATTTCCATCGATTCGTACGAAATTTCCATTGATTCGGGAGATACTTCCATTGATTCGGGAGAAACTTCCATCGATTCGGAAGACATTTCCATCGATTCGTACGAAATTTCCATTGATTCCTACGTAATTTCCATCGATTCGGGAGAAATTTCCACTGATTCGTACTAAATTTCCACTGATTCATACGAAATTCCCATTGATTCGTAAGAAATTTCCATCGATTCGGAAGACATTTCCATCGATTCGTACGAAATTTCCATTGATTCGGGAGAAACTTCTATTGATTCGGGAGAAACTTCCATCGATTCGGAAGACATTTCCATCGATTCGTACGAAATTTCCATTGATTCGGGAGAAACTTCTATTGATTCGGGAGAAACTTCCATCGATTCGGAAGACATTTCCATCGATTCGTACGAAATTTCCATTGATTCGGGAGAAACTTCTATTGATTCGGGAGAAACTTCCATCGATTCGGAAGACATTTCCATCGATTCGTACGAAATTTCCATTGATTCGGGAGAAACTTCTATTGATTCGGGAGAAACTTCCATCGATTCGGAAGACATTTCCATCGATTCGTACGAAATTTCCATTGATTCGGGAGAAACTTCTATTGATTCGGGAGAAACTTCCATCGATTCGGAAGACATTTCCATCGATTCGTACGAAATTTCCATTGATTCGGGAGAAACTTCTATTGATTCGGGAGAAACTTCCATCGATTCGGAAGACATTTCCATCGATTCGTACGAAATTTCCATTGATTCGGGAGAAACTTCTATTGATTCGGGAGAAACTTCCATCGATTCGGAAGACATTTCCATCGATTCGTACGAAATTTCCATCGATTCATACGAAATTTCCATCGATTCGGGAGAAATTTCCACTGATTCGTACGAAATTTCCATTGATTCGTACGAAATTTCCATTGATTCGGGAGAAATTTATTTGTAAGCCATCTTAAAAAATGTTTTTGCAATTTAAAATTTTGTTAATTTTACAATAAAAATATAAATATTCCCTGAACG
>CM040189.1:3716959-3739459 GCA_022606455.1 Callitettix versicolor | reverse complement strand
AATTGCAGCCTCCCGTAAATATTAAATGCCGTCTGGACGGAATTGCGTTGTTGCGTGTCGGTACGGATAACCAGTCTGACAGAAAATTGTTGCTATTGGCAAAAAATCGGGAGTCCAAGCAATTACACCTAGGCTCGATTGTTTGTAGTTGGATCTGTCCACTGGTCATCAGCTAATTGTTTTACCGAGTTACAGCAGTGGTGACTGTTTTAAGTCACGCATCTTCTGTTTTGAAAGTTCAAGCTTCGAAGTACACTGCATATTAGTGGTGGGGCAGAAAACACCAAACTGTTAAAAAAACTGCTTTTCTATCAACGACAAACTGCTTTTTCAAACGGAAACAAGCAGTTGGATTTGGACTGCTTTATGATTTGCTAAACAAGGACCGGACTTTCCCCACTATCACACCCACGTTCTATTCTAAAACTGTTTTCCTGCTAACTGCTTTTCTTCTACCTGCTTTTATGCTTTTTCCCTTTATTTCAAAGTTGCTTGTTGCTTGTAGTGAAGCAAGAACTGTTTGGTCAATAAACGACACGTAGTCCTTTATCTAATTCGTTTCCGTGTTTTCAAACTGTTTTCGTTTTTTTTTATAATAGTTTAGTAACTTCCTTTGTTCGTCCGAACGCTGCTGGAGTTTTTAACAACTAACCGAACGCGTAGATTTGCAGAAATAAGGAAAAAACTATAATTCTTGTCTCTACCGCTCTGGAATTATAGTTTTTTGTTTGCCTTCACTTTGTACTAGTGGTGGCGCAGAAAACACCAAACTGTTAAAAAAACTGCTTTTCTATCAACGACTAACAAACTGCTTTTTCAAACGGAAACAAGCAGTTTGTTTTCGACTGGTTTATGATTTGTTAAACAAGGAACGGACTGTTCTATTCGAACGTTGCCGCAAGCGCTAAAACTGTTTTCCTGCTAACTGCTTTTCTTCTACCTGCTTTTATGCTTTTTCCCTTTATTCCAAAGTTGCTTGTTGCTTGTAGTGAAGTAAGAACTGTTTGGTCATTGTCAACGTTTATCTCTAGTTTGTTGCGAGTTGTAGTAACAACCTCTCACATTTTGTAAATACAGGGCCTAATTTTATTTAAACATACTTTTTACATTTATTATCAATCATCAATATTTTTTAATCGACTAAAAATATTCTAAATCGTTTGCATTTTGGTAAATACGCAAAGGACTGTTTAATTTTTAAGTAAAAAAAAGAATGCTTCTATTAGAAATTCATTGCGTTTTGTACATACAATGGCTTACATAATTATTACGTTTTGAGAATGTAATTTAATTATTACTACACTTGTAAGGATTATTTTTATCCTTTCTAAATGCTTAATACCCAAAAACAATTTAAGGACATGGTGGCAGTGGGAATGAAAAAATAGTCTTAGAAAACTGAACGTATGTGTTTTGAGTTTCAGTTTTCTAAACCTGTTTTTTCCAACTGTTTTAAAAAGCAGCTTTTTTCCTCAACAAACATTTTGTTGACGTTTTGTAAAAATAGCAGAAACGCCCACCTCTACTGCATATACCAACAGAATTAAAAATCTATAAAGCAGACTGTAACGGAAGTTCTAAATCTAAACACCGTCGACAAGGTTAGAAGAGGAAACTAAGCGTCTTGATTAGATTTAACTAAGTTTTCAAAATGAATTTTTAAACGAAGTGAATTAAAAATCTCCTTTAGAAGGTAGTTTCATTTAAAGGGAAATTATGTCACAGTATTCAAAATATGTTTTCCAGAAATGGGAATCGTTTGAGTTAACTGGATCTTCAAATATAAACCTCCAAATGTTTTAATTTAATGCCTCTACCGTTCTGAGAACAATGCAGTAAAAAAGAATCTGATTCGATATATCGAACAATTCTATCGAACTTTGTTCACCACTTTGTGCGCTATTCAATCCAAAATACCAATCAACTGGATAATTGTTTTCGATAGAACTCAGTTTCGGTTACAAAGAGGAGATACGGTGCTAAACCAAATGTTTTTATTTCTTCGCCATACTTGTAAGTATTTACATCCAAATGGGTCCAAACATTGAAAAACAGATTTAATTTTTTGACAATTTTTATTGGCGTTGATAGCGTACTGGGCTTTCACCCCGAGCACCCGGGTTCGATTCCCGGTCAGGGCTTGGCATTTTCACACGCTATAAATCACCCCATCGTTTGCATAAGCACAAGTGTGCACAACAATCGGATGTTAAACACCAAAAAAAGTTTTCTTTTCTCAACAACACAAGTACTACATAATGAATAATCACTTAACGTGATTGAAAAACTTATATCTCCCGAAGTCTATGCAACTTTTTTTAAAATTAACAGACTTTTTCTCAGCTCTTAAATTGTCTTAAAGGTTTTCATTGTAACATCGGATTATGAACAAAAGTAGGCTGTGTGTAAATGAAATTAAACAAAAAAGACAGACTAAACTACTTACCAATTTTAGACGAAGAGTTGTTATCATGCCAGGCCTCGACGATTAGGGAAAAAGTGCCCTGAAAAAACAACAACAACTATTAGGTTAATTGAATTTTTAAAAAGAAATATAGGCCTAAGGTTCTTTTTACAGACCCCCCCCCCAATCACAGAGAAAAGAGGCATAATAATGATATCTTTCTTGTCTCTCTTCACTGTATAACCTGATACACTTCGTGCCAACATCGCAAACGTCGGTCGACCACGGCGTTCGATTCACAAGTTTGTTTTCATTGGTTCTAATTGGTCCAACGTGTCGGCTGCGATCACCGAATGGTTTTTTCTTATTTTTTACCAAAATAAGTGCTTGTCGTAGTCGAAGACTGTTCAGTTAAATATTTATAGGTAAAACTAATATCAAATTATATTTTTTTAACAATAACACAATTCATGTTTGTTTTTTCGCGGCTTCAGGTGAAATATTTAGTTAACAGTGTAAGCTATATGCTGAGTGTTCTTAAGTAATTTAAAAAATAATAACAAGAAACCAAGTCATATGTCAGTAAACCACAAAGTATACGAGGTGTTCAGAAAGTAACGAGAGTTTTTAAATTTCGCGAGCTTGGAGAGTCCGATTGTCAAACATTTTTTTTATTATGTTGGTATACATGCCCTTGAAGTATGATAAAACTTTCAGCGGTTTTCATTGTTGACTTTGTCTGTGACAGCCACTAAGATTAGACATGTTTTTATGAGCTCGGCGATTTTCGTTTGTTAAAAGAAATGGATCAAAGAATTTGTATCAAATTTTGCGTAAAAAATGGAATAAAGTGTAACAAAGTGTGCGAAATGTTAACAAAGGCCTATGGTGAGTCTGATATGAGTAAAGCAAGAGTTTACGAGTAGTATAAGTGTTTCCAAGAAGGCCGTGAAGACGTTGAAGATGACGAACGCCCTGGAACCGATGAAAACGTGGAAAAAGTGAAAGAAATGGTTATGACCAATCGCCGAATCACAATTACAGAGGTCGCTTATGATGTTGGCATATCGATTGGATCATGTCATGACATTGTTTCCAATGTTTTGTGTATGAAACGCGTGGCAGTAAAATTCGTTCCAAAATTGTTGAATTTTGAACAAAAACAGCGGCGAATGGAAGTTGCTCAGGAGACACTGAATGAAGTCAACGACGATGCAGAATTACTGAAACGTATTATAACAGGTGACGAAACATGGGATTACGGATATGACGTCGAAACTAAGGCTCAATCGTCCCAGTGGAGGCATTCTGGCTCGCCAAGACCGAAAAAGGCTCGACAAGTGCGGTCGAACGTGAAAGTTATGCTCACTTCGATATGAATGGCATAGTGCATCATGAATTCCTGCCACCAGGTGAAACGGTCAATAAGGAGTACTACCTACAAGTTCAACGCCGTTTGCGTGAAGCAATCCGAAAAAAACGCCCGGATCTGTGGAAAAACAATTCATGGCTCTTGCACCACGATAATGCAGCAGCTCACACTTCATTGCTTGTTCGTGAATTTGTGGCTAAAAACAGTACTGTAACGATGCCCCAGCCTCCATATTCGCCAGACACGGCTCCGTGTGACTTTTTCCTATTTCCAAAAATAAAGACAACCTTAAAGGGCCGTCGTTTTACAGCCGTAGATGACATTAAAAGCGCATCGCTGAAAGAACTAAAGGCTATCTCAAAGATCGAGTTTGAGAAGTATTTCGAGGATTGGAAGAAGCGCTGGCACAATTGCATAATCTCCAATGGGGACTATTTTGAGGGCGACAACATCAATGTAGAAGAATAAACAAATATTTTGTTCAAAAACTTAAAATTCTCGTTACTTTCTGAACACACCTCGTATTGTAAGCATCTATTATGTCTGAGATTTTCGTAAGTATACAATGTTTGACTTCTACAACTCTGATCAGCTGTTTCATTACATTTGAATGTTTCGCTGTGACCCCTGTACGAAAAGACACCGACTATGACAGTTGTCGAACCTTGTTTGTTGTGGGTGCAGATTGTTAGCCTCCCTAACAGGGTGAGCCAGCTTCAGCCGAGATGAATGAAATGAAGCCAGTACGGTATAGCCTCGAAGCAGGGGACGGGAAGTGGAACCGGTTGTGCCGTCTCCTTTCCGGTCCCCATTGAGACGCTCAACATATCTGTCCGTACACACACCGGCCACTGCGACCTTCGCAGATCCAATAGCCTACTCGTTGATTGGTTTCAGCTTCGGCTGACGCGGATTTGAAGTTCGCTCCGTAGCTTCACTCTAAACAGCAAATAATACCAACACGCACCTGTCTTGCTTGCTTCATGTTGAGTTTCAACAATACGTTTTTAACCATAGATAAATATTTATGAAAAAAACTTAATAATAGCCTAATTATTAGTCTATTAAAAAAAACAAATATTAGCATCTTCAACTTGATTACTTATAACAGTAAAAGCCTGTCGCACAATAAACACGGCATTTAGAACGAAGTCATTTTAAATTTGTAAAAATACCATTTTTTTTTTAATTTTAAAAATTATTATATATATATATATAAATATATTTGTTTAACGTCCAACTATTGTGCGCACTTGGGCTAATGCAGACGATGGGATGATTTATAGCGAATGAAAATGCCAAGCCCTGGCCGGGAATCGAACCCGGGTCCTCAGGGTTCAACTAGGCAGACTTGTTTTCTCGGGCCATTTTCCGGAGCTTGGCTTGAAATACTTCCTCACAAAGCTTCAAGTCGTTTAATAAATAATAATACGACGTTTATTAGACGACAGGGGTCCTGCCTACTCTTTCTGCCCGGGGTCAATCAAACCCTGAAGGCTATGTAGAAATACTACTTCCACAGCTGGTACTTTCTTACTGGATTTCTTTAAAACACCTCTTCGTTAATTTTAAAGGTTATGAAATGATATATTATTATTGCATACATTTGCAGCAACTCGGTGGCTAGTTGATAGCGTATTGGACTTTCACCCCGAGGACCCGGGTTCGATACCCGGCCAGGGCTTGGCATTTGCATTCGCTATAAATCATCCCATCGTCTGCATTATCCCAAGTGTGCACAATAGTCGGACGTTAAACACAAAAAAATATTTGAAAAATGATCTTCACGCACGCACGCACACTCAACCCGCGCGCGCGCGCACACACACACAGACACACACACATAAAAATTAGTAAAAATAATATCATCAAAATGTACTCTAACTATTTATTTGAAAAAAGCCGCCTCGGTGGCCTAGTTGATAGCGTACTGGGCTTTCACCACGAGGACCCGGGTTCGATTCCCGGCCAGGGCCAGGCAATTTAATTCGCGTCGTCCATTCGTTTATATAGGCATTTATAAATCATCCCATCGTCTGCATTAGCCCAAGTGTGCACAATAGTCGGACGTTAAAAAAAAAAAAAAAAAAAAAAAATAGAAGCGGACTTTTAGTCTCCCATTTTTTATTTTTTTACATAGTCTATACAAATACGACTTATGTACCACTCCATACACAAATTAAATATTTTTTTCATTCTAATCACTCCCTCATTTCAATCTTATCATGACCCGCATTGGGGTGCGGACTAACTGCACCTATTGAGAGGATTTAGACGTCCCTCGCGGTACCCGAGTCTAACACACACTTACACTTACAACACTACACTTACGACTTTAACACTTTACACTCACACTTACATTTAGGGAGGCGATAATAGCCTCGATGTGCTTTTCGCCTTAAAATAACAAAACATTAATCTAACATGTGCACTGATTTTTTGAAAATTTTATATAGCCTAAATATACACGCGTATGACACAAATAAGTCAAAATAACAAAAAAAAGTAAAATTGAGAAAATAACACAAAAATAATAGTTTTTATCAATTTCATAGTTCTAAAATTAAAACATATTTTCTGTTCTTTTTTGTGTTTAACGTCCGACTATTGTGCACACTTGGGCTAATGCAGACGATGGGATGATTTATAGCGTATGAAAATGCCAAGCCCTGGCCGGGAATCGAACCCGGGTCCTCGGGGTGAACCCGGGTCCACCGAGGCCTGTTAAAACATGCCATTAACAAAACGTTGTCACATGGCCATTGCATAAATCATTAATATAAATTAAAAATGATAAAGGAAACCAAGAAAGCTTCCAAAGTATTCCTTAGGGAACCCTAAAAATAACCGTCATGCGAACAGTTTTATCCAGCAATCCTTTTTTTTGTAATTCTCGCAATGAATAAAATCAGATTTTCGGAAAAAAAATCAGAATTAATGGCTTTTTTACCACGATAATGCACCAGCTCACACTTCATCGCTTGTTCGTGAATTTTTGGCCAAAAACAGTAATGTAACGATGCCCCAGCCTCCATATTCGCCAGACATGGCTCCGTGTGACTTTTTCCTATTTCCAAAAATAAAGAGAACCTTAAAGGACCGTCGTTTTACAGCCGTAGATGACATTAAAAGCGCATCGCTGAAAGAACTAAAGGCTATCTCAATGATCGAGTTTGAGAAGTGTTTCGAGGATTGGAAGAAGCGCTGGCACAAGTGCATAATCTCCAATGGGGACTAATTTGAAGGCGACAACATCAATGTAGAAGAATAAATAGATATTTTGTTCAAAAAATTAAAATTCTCGTTACTTTCTGAACACACCTTGTTTGAACAACTTTATCTTATTTCCCAGACTTTTCAAGTTTGTTTTCTTCCCGTTCTAACATAACCTACAAATTGCGAATTCGTATCGGAAGTCAGTACGTATTTTCACTTAACAATGAATCATATTGTTTCCCTATTCGTTAGAATCCAAAATCCAAATCGGATGTGAAACCATATACTTAAAACCATTCCACGAAACCGAAAATAAACTTTGGGTGGTTTCCGATTCCAAAAGCAAGAATTAATTGGGCCGCTGGGCACGGAGTGGGTTCTCACGGATCTGCACGGCATACAGAAACCTTCCTGCAGCTACACCCGCTACATTCTAACTATATACGTCTGTCTTAGCGTACAGTCTATTCGTTGTAAGATCAGACTTGACTAGAGAGTAGAGAATCGATGTGATTTAGTTGACACTTTTCGCTGGCATCATTTTTAACGAGACGAATGAGAAAAACATGTTAATTAATTAGTCATTTTATTTTTCTTAACATTTTCAGTGCTGAAATAGAAAAATTTGCAACTGGTAAGAAAATATTTTGTTTGTTCATATTGTCGTTACACGAAATGCAATGTAGCTTAATACGTTTAAAATAAAATCCTTTCGGTAAAGGGACTTTTTTAAGATAGCCTATTTAGATTTTGAGGTTATACGTATTTAAAATGTCAGCGTATACTTATTTTTTAAATTTTACTGATACGGTAACTCGACTTCTAAGGAAAAATAATACTTTTCTAAAAAAAAACCGGTTCTATTTAAATTAAATTTGACACAAATAATATAACCCTAAAGAACATAGGGTTTGGTATCTTCTTCTCTTCGTTTCACCCTCTTTGGGGTACGCTGAATTAATCATTTCTTGCGCCCTGTACTTTTCTTTGTTCCCATTACCTCTTCATTCTTTCTGATCTTCTTTTCCTCTCCTCTTCTGAAATGATAGCTTTAGGTTTTATTTTGGCTTTATCTTGGAATCTTATTCTTTCGTCTTTGGTAATTATCTTAGCAGTTTGGTCAAGCAGTGAATTTTCTGTAATTTTTAATTCTATTAGGTCTTTTTCAATTTCTATAAACCAGTTCGGTTTTGTTTTACGATTATGGAAAAAATCAAACACTCGTTTCGTCAATCTATTAGAGTTCATTCTAAGAAGATGGCCGTAAAAATTTATTCTCCTTTTTCTCATAGTATCTGACAGTTTTTCAATTTTCTTATAGAGAGCTTCATTTCTTTTAGCTACCTTATTATCCTGAAATTTTGTTCCTATAATCTTTCTTAAGATTTTCCTTTCCGTTATTTCAAGCTTTTCTATCTGGCCTATGCGATTCATGGTTAATGTTTCTGCTGCGTACAGTGCTTCCGGCTTGATCACTGTTTTATAATGTTTAATTTGGTTTGGTATCTATTAAACAATTTTAGTTTTTGTCTTTGCAACTGTTCGTCTAGGAGCCTATATATCTTTTGAAACAACTTTTAGAAGAGATTACGTAGGCCTACTGTTTTGTTTGGTAAGGGATATTTCTGGCCCCTTTATGCAATAATTCAAACTGAATTTGTTGGATTTTCAAAGACCCGCCTCTGCAAATTTTTAAGGTTATGATCATTATTGCATACATTTTTAGCTGCAAGAATTAGCCGCCTCGGTAACCTAGTGGATAGCGTACTAGGCTTTCACCCTGAGGACCCGGGTTCGATTCCCGGCCAGGGCTTGGCATTTTCATACGCTATAAAATCATCCCGTCGTCTGCATTAGCCCAAGTGTGCACAATAGTCGGACGTTAAACACAAAAAAACCTGCAAGAATTGTTGGTTCCTTAGCGGGCTTTATTTATTTTTTTTACATAGTTTGTGGCCTACAGACAATTATGACTCATATACTAGCTTAAACAAACAAAATAATTCCTTCATTCTTACAAGCCACTCGCTCGTTTTAATCTAACATGTAGATTTTAATTTTTTAAAAATTTTGTATAGCCTGCGTGAGCCTAAATATACCTAATGATTTACAAATCGCATAAATATTAGAAAATAATTGCCCCGTCTAAAGATTCACAAAAATGTTTTCACCAGTCCAGATCTTGAGTTATGACGTTTATAAAACATTATGAAAAAATAAAAATAAAAGATTAATTTTATATTATTAACGTTTGTAGGTTTATAATTAACCAAAAAGGTCAGTTTTAGGTTAGACCTTAAAAAACGTCAATAACTCGGTTTAACACTCTACTTATAACTAATTGCACGTTCAGTTAATGTAAAAACACTGCCTTAATAATTACACAATTTTAAATTCCGACGCGAGCACGGTAATCGTGAAGATTTACTGTCGAACCCGTCAAAAAACCCCACAGCCTCCTATACTTTCGCCAAATTGTAGGAAACAAAGTAACAATTAAGTAGGCCTAGGACAGGTATCTGGGTTATGTCTGGCCGCAGTGCGCTAAGGGATATATTGGCAGGAAGCCAGACAACCCTAAAACACATGGCTCACATTTTGGACTCATTTCAAATTCTAAAAGCGAAAGAGAGACCTTGCTAAGAAATATATCGGACTGGTTGATATGAATAACAATACCGGAGCACTGAAGGACTGGGGACTGAGTGCGGAGTGCGGGCAGGTTCAACGAATACCGTGAGAATGGCAAGATGTCTGCCAGGCACTCGATTCAGTCTCGAGCTCTTTTCTAACCTAGATCGATCATCGATGCGCCGTGCTCGCTCGCTACACTCGATTCTGCTTTGTTTTGTCTTCGATATTATAGATCGATTTTAAACAATTAAAGGGCGAATATATTGTTAAACAAAACAATTTTTGCGTGCAACTTAGGCTACACTAAAAAAAACAACTAAGAATATATTGAAACCACTCGTTATACATAGGCTACTGATAGAGATAATGCAAAGTCTTATTTGATTATCTTAAGGCATACTCTACAATTCAAAACGTATTTAGCAATATCAAACACTTACTATTAAATTGTATATTAGTTTTCTGACCATAACTATGTAGATGTACTATTTTTTTTCATTACCTACCCCGCAGGGGGGTGCAGACTAGCTGCACCTATTTAGAGGATTTAGACGTCCCTCGCGGTACCCGAGTCTAACAACACTTACGACTTTAACACTTTACACTCACACTTACATTTAGGGAGGCGATAATAGCCTCAATGTGCTTTACGCCTTAAAAAAAATCATTAAATTATGATTACTCTCAAATTGAAAAGTGGTTTATGCTAATTTGACAAAAATAGTTGTCAGTTTTTTAAGTGAAAAGTTTTCGAAATTTGAAAATAATATATTTACCAAAGAAAAGCCAACATACAGTGATTATGCAACCTAAAGAATGTTGCATTTTGCTTATCAGATTTGTGAAATTTTTGAAATTGCATTTCATATGCTGAATTTAAAAAAAACAAGAGTTCGTGATTATTTGCTCCCTAACCTAACTTGAGTAAAATTTTATCAATTTTAATAATTTTTTTAAACATTACTTTTAATCTGTTTAGCGGATGAAAGCTATTTTCGCGAACAGCTGATTTTGGATAAAAATAGAATCTTTATTGTTAGACTACCTTTCAGGTTATGTTTGTTTTAAGTGAGGATGAAACCGCTTCATTGTAACCTGTATAAAAAAAACTTTAAAAATGTTCATAAAACGAATTTTTTTTTAATGTTTAACGTCCGACTATTGTGCACACTTGGGCTAATGGAGACGATGGGATGATTTAAAGCGTATGAAAATGCCCTGGCCGGGAATCGAACCCGGGTCCTCGGGGTGAAAGCCTAATACGCTATAAACTAGGCCACTGAGGCGGCTTTTTTCAAATAAATAGTTAGAGTACATTTTGATGATATTATTTGTACTAATTTTTAAGTGTGTGTGTGTGTGTGTGTGTGTGTGTGTGTGTGTGTGTGTGTGTGTGTGTGTGCGCGCGCGCGCGCGGCAAGATCATTTTTCAAATATTTTTTTGTGTTTAACGTCCGACTATTGTGCACACTTGGGCTAACGCAGACGATGTGATGATTTATAGCGTATGAAAATGCCAAGCCCTGGCCAGGAATCGAACCCGGGTCCTCGGGGTGAAAGCCCAGTACGCTATCAATCAGGCCACCGAGGCGGCTCACAAAACGAAATGATAATGATAAGTAGTCGCTTATTTTGTTCGAAAAAAAAGTAATTATTCACATCCAGGTCTGCATCACGTATTTCCACTAAATTGCCCCTTTTTTCGCTAAGACTAACGACCTAAATAACTCACACAGGTCAGACAACCGTTTTCCGAAAATAACCAACAGGTTTCAGCCCTAACGAAAGTAAAGTCTTCCCGGTTGTAAATCTACGTTAAACTAATAGGCTTAACTAATGAAAGACAATTGTGTTTAAAGAAAAGCAACAAGGACAGGCCTGACTAATGCCTCTGTTGTGACCAGCCATAAACTCGAGGATCACCCTGTCATCGACAAATCCAACAGACAACCGAACAATGCTCAAATTTTACGACACCCTTTTACCGTTCGCAGCTACTGACCTTTCTATTTCACTTCTGTTTATCCGTTGTCCACGCTCGTAAATTCGAACCTTCGATTTGACAATTCTGCTACCGGGCACAGCATATTCGGCCATTTGTGCACGGCATGTAATAACAGAACACGGCGTTTTAAGTACTGTTTCGTTTTCAAGTACCGTAACTTAAAACATAAACTTAGGGCACTAAAGGGGAGAACTTTTTTAAGGTATGTTAAAAAAACTTTGAAAAATATTTGTTAACTGTAAAAACTAATGATTAACGGACGGTAAAACCAATAGTTTTTTTAAGGCGAAAAGCACATTGAGGCTGTTATCGCCTCCCTAAATGTGTCAGTGTAAAGTTGTAAGTATAGTGAGACTCGGGTACCGTGAGGGACGTCTAAATCCTCTCAATAGGTGCTAGTCTGGACCCCCTGCGGGATTGCCAATAAATAAAATAAAATCTATTCTAGGCGTAGGGTGACCAGGTTTTCCCACTTTGTAAAAACACAATTAAATATAATACGGAGCCCATTCCTGAAATTTCTTGTGGGGGGCATGAGACTATGTACTGTTTTCATAGCCAAGGCACCTGTGCTTTTGTTCTAGTTAAGTTTAAATTAGGCACTTAAGGGCAGTTAACTCATACTCTCGACACTTTATGTATTGTTTATATAACAAATATCTGGGAGAAATTCTTGAACTCACAGGTGGCGAGAAGGCTGCAAAGGTTCGGCTACCGAGAATGAAGAGGGCTCTTGGTATAACGCGTGATATCTACAATAAGAGATGTATGTCGACGCACACAAAAATCAGACACTACAACAGTCATAAAACCGGAGGCATTATACGCAAGCGAGACGCTAGCACTCCACACAAAAGCTACCATGGAAGACATTTTGAAGGAACGCAAAATTTTGAGGAAGATCCTTCGCCCAAGATTAACAGAAGACTGATACAGGTTGCACTCCTTGAAGAACAGAGAAGATATCGAACTCGGCAGCAGATATCAGAAGAATCTTCAATTCTATGGACACATCAGTAGACTCCCAACAACGAGACTTGCCAACAGAATCCTTAAGTATATACAAAGAGTCGTGGATCACACAAGTCAGAATAGACTTACATGACGCAGAAATAGACTCAACGAACATTGAAGACAGGAACGCATACAGGAGAAAGATGATCGGGTGGAAAATCCCAGAGAATGAAATCCCAAAGAGAGCAGGGGTAAAATGGACGGATGAGCGGAGGAGGATTCATGGGGACAGGATGAGGGAGGTGTGGAGGATTAGAAGGAACAAGACATGAGTCGGAGTGCTTTGCGTGATCCAACAGGGTCTATACGCAAATAATAATAATAATAATATATATATATATATATATATATATATATATATATATATATATAGAGAGAGAGAGAGAGAGAGAGAGAGAGAGACATAGATAGATAGATGGATATATAGATAGATAGATAATAGATAGATAGATAGATAATCGTTCAGAACAGTTCAGATTCAGGAACACAATCGAATAGTCGAATCGCATAGTACGCCAATAAATCGAAGTAATATAGTATAGACCACTGAATAATCGAATAATAATCTGAATAATCGAAGATATATAGACCACTGAAAAATTATTTTATTTAAGAAGTACTGTTGCATTAACGTAACAAAACAGCCTTGCTAAGCTAGCAGCTGTAATTTGCCACGCTGAACGAGACTATGATTATAATTAACCCTCAGGAAATTAATAACGCCACGACTGTTACCCAATTCAGCGGTAAAAAGATGTTTCAAGTACCCGCAGGGGGTGTAGACTAGCTGCACCTATTGAGAGGATTTAGACGTCCCTCGCGGTACCCGAGTCTAACACGCGCGCGCGCACACACACACACACATACATACACACACACACACACACACACACACACACACACACACACACACACACACACACACACACACAGAGAGAGAGAGAGAGAGAGAGAGAGAGAGAGAGAGAGAGAGAGAGAGAGAGAGAGAGAGAGAGAGAGAGGAGAGAGACACAGATACAGATACAGGTACCCGAGTCTAACACAAACTTACACTTACAACTTTACACTCACACTTACATTTAGAGAGGCGATAATAGCCTCAATGTGCTTTTCGCCTTAAAATAAAACACAGAAACGTTTCAAATTAATATATTTAAACATATTTTTTTCAGTGTACTTCCCCCTAACTAAATTATATTTACAAATATGTAATAATATAAATACAAATTTACAAAAACGTTATACGAATCATACTTTACAACCGAGTTTTCTTCAAAGAAACACCCTCTCACCGCAAATCATTTCGGATCTGCTACCGTTTTGAAAAACCAGAGAGGATCTGTCGCTTGGCGCCTGTTTCACAGGAAACGGCAAATCAAATCCGGCGAGGGGACTGCCCGGATGTCCAACTAATTTCCCACAGTTCTGGCTTTCAGCGATGCCAACCTTGCGGCGATAAATCGATTCAATCAAGGAATGTTTAACTGGGCGGCAAAACGGTAAATCTATGTCAAGGGGTTAGTTCGCATGTAGGCCTAAGTCCGTACCTAGCACAAGTCTTTCCCAACCCCCCACCCGACAACCCTTCAAAACAGAATGGTACTACTCAGTACAGTCTGAGGAATGACATTTTATTGTACGAGAACTTTTGTAAACTCTTTAAGGAAATTAATAATCTACTTAATTAAGGCTCAATCACTGGGTTGAATCGATTTAGACAGACAAATAACATAAAATTATGTTTTGTAAAGGTCTAAAATATAATTGACCGTATGGACACAATTATTAAATGTCTTCAGACGATAGTCACTATCTTACAAAAAACTGATTCTGGATTAGTTAGATTGTTATTTTTGAGGTTATGTTTACTATTATTGTTTCACGGAGTAGACCCTACAGGGGAAAAGCATTTTAAGTGCAATTAGAGTGTACATATACAGTTGTAGGTCCATTATAGATCTACTGAATTATTTTTGGTAATAACCTACAAAATCTGAACGGTTTTTGCCTTTATAGATTTTTACCTTTTAAACCAGGTGAAAAACAACTGGGAGCCGCCTCGGTGGCCTAGTTCATAGCGTACTAGGCTTTCACCCCGAGACCGGGTTCGATTCCCGGCCAGGGCTTGGCATTTTCATACGCTATAAATCGTCTGCATTAGCCCAAGTGTGCACAAGTCGGACGTTAAAAAAAAACAACTGGACTACAAATTTTTGTATTTTTATTTAACCAGAAAAAACTATACAAAATCATTTTTCGATTTACTAATTACCTACATTTTTATTATAGTTTAAACATGCAATACGTTATCGACTAGCCTGTTTGCTATAGGCCACATTTTTGGCAAAATTACTGTTATACAACCGAAATTATACGGTTATCAAATAAACATGTTCTTATTGGGCTAATTTTATTAAAATATCTTACGGTCTAATTTTTAATCAATTATAGGCTATCACAGCCGCCTCAGTGGCCTAATTGATAGCGTACTAGGCTTTCACCCCGAGGACCCGGGTTCGATTCCCGGCCAGGGCTTGGCATTTTCATACGCTATAAACCATCCCATCGTCTGCGTTAGCCTAGCCCAAGTGTGCACACAATCGGACGGACGTTTGAAAAAAAAAGAAAAAATAATAAATAACACACATTAAAGTAAAAATAATATCATCAAAATGTACTCTAACTATTTATTTGAAAAAAGCCGCCTCTGTGGCCTAATTGATAGCGTAAACATCTCGATGCGGCATTTTCATTCAATAGAACTAAAATTTTCTGTATTTTATAATTGAAAACATCTTAGGGTTTTTCAATAGAACTAAAAATTTATTCAAAGATTTTGAAACAATTTTTAATACGGAAATATTTAAGTATTTTTGAAAGAATAAAAAATAAAAATTATGGCATGTAAATCATTACACTACAGCATAGTCTACAACAAATATGGTTTTGACCATAAAAAACTAACTCTGAATCATGTACACAGTCCCTATTAACTACTCACGATCAAAATACGTATGTAGTATGCCTAATAGTGCATTTTAGGCTAGGCTATATAAGGCATTTTACGGTGAAGATAATCATGCCTATCGTTTTTTTCAATATCGAGTGATATACACGCCTAGGCCTATTACTGTACTTTCACACACAGGTTAAACGCTTAACAGCCTAATTGCCGCAATCAACAAACGATATACAGAAACGATTCGACGACGTTGCCAGATAGTTTGAACAGCAATATAGGACAAACCCGAACAGCGTCGAATCGACGAAGCTTTTTAAAAATAACTCAGACTGCTCCTGTCTGCTATGCGCGAGCCAAAAATCGCACCACTACAAATTCAAAACAAACTAAATGAAATCAATAAACTCTAACCTTGCCCGGCACAGTTGCGCCCCATTGGTCGTACGCGACATGTGCGTCTCACCCTCCTTGCAGTTGTTCGGAGGGGACAATAGGACCCGCTGAACCATCTGTTCTTTGAGGGGGGGGGTTTAAAAAACGGCAAAAAATTAAGCGGCCACTACTGCATCTGCTTGCCTTTTAACTTGGATTATGTGCAATCGATAAATATTTGAAAAAACTATAATTGGCTAATTTTTTTGCAAAGTTCTTTTTAAAAATTGCTAGAAAATAAACATTTAATGCTAGTTCATAAAATTTGCATTTTTGTACATTGCAAATGCTAATTCATAAACATAGCGAAATTTCCTCCTTATACTTAAAAATTCAAAACACTTTTTTATAATTAAGGCCTATACTTTGTGAAAAGATTACTTTATGCGAAAACGATTTACAAAGTAGGTCTACAACTTGAGTAAAAAGCCTGAGGTTTTAATAGCCTATAAAATCGAATCTATTCGTTAGAATATTAGTCTAGAAGAAAGGTCGATCAGAAAACTGAGAAATTATTGCGAGACGAAAAATTAAAATGTTTAATTAAAAAATAACCCTACTTCGGTATTTAAGAAACTGAGTGATTTTAATTTGAAAATAACACAAATTCTTCTTTTTCTTAATTAAAAAAATATATTTCCCCAACCAGTTTTATTTCCAAGAGAACTGTAGGCCTAAGTCACGAATGCAAGGTACAGAAAATAATTGTGCCACAAAAACTTTTCAAAACAGAACCTTCAAGGATCAAAAAAATCACCCAGCGACAGTTGCCCATCGGCAGGATCTTTCATTAATAAAAGAAGTCCCGAGATTAGTTCTACTCATACTGCCAGCCGAGTCAATAAAGACAGTGTTTGTTTGACAAGAAGGAGGGTCTAAATTAAGTGTGGGTAAGGGATGAGGGTGGTTCCCACAGAGGTAGCTTGTCTTTTGTTTCTGTTTTTAAAATTATTACTTTGTACTCGAAAGGAATTTTATGATACGGTAATTTTTCAAAAAAAGCGTAGGCTTATCCTATTGGTAGAACGAAAGTACTTTTGAAGTAAGGCCTAAGGGACGTAAGAAAAGACCATGGAAAATATATTTTTTTGTTTAAATTTATTAAAATGTTTCCCTTAATATTTGCAGCCCCTAATTAATTCAGAAAACAGGGCAAAAATAACCTATATTTGCAACCCCTTCTTCAATATTGTATTACGTAACACGTGTCTAAAAATGGAATTTTTTTGTATGTTTCAAAAATCTAAATTTAATACCAAGTACTAATTATTATTATTCTATGCCTAACCCACAGACTAAATTAGAAAATTGAATAGGTCTACTAAGTGATTATCGATTAACCGTAGATGTCTCACTAAATACTAACTCATCCTGAGTTGGTAGGCTTTTTTCTTTCTTATTTTCCTATTTGGGTTACTACTGAGGTTCTATCGGTTTCCGACACGTCGTCTACAATCTAAATTGAATACATTTAATAGGCCTAAAAATACACTTGTATTGGTAAGCTTTTTTTCTTATTTGGGTCACTACTGAGGTTCTATCGGTTTCCGACACGTCGTCTACAATCTAAATTGAATACATTTAATACTAGGCCTAAAAATACATCCTGAGTTAGTAAGCTTTTTTCTCTTATTTTAATATTTGGGTTACTACTGAGGTTCTATCGGTTTCCGACACGTCGTCTACAATCTAAATTGAATACATTTAATACTAGGCCTAAAAGTACATCCTGAGTTAGTAAGTTTTTTTCTCTTATTTTCTTATTTGGGTTACTACTGAGGTTCTAACGGTTTCCGGTACGTCGTCTACAATCTAAATTGAATACATTTAGGCCTAATACTAGGCCTAAAATAACAATAAAAAACTACTCACAGGCCAGGTGAAATCAAAGTTGAATCTGATGGGGTTGTTGAACACTTCGCTCTTCATATCACCAAGGTTAACGGAATTATCCCCCAAAACTGGGGTGATAACGTCACCAAAGGTACACGGGGAAGTAGTATCGATTTTGGCTTGATAATGTTTGAGACAAATACGAAACATAGTCCTGCAAGGGGCTGAACAGGACTCAGACTGTTCACCACTACAGCACTGCCCGACACTATCCTTGCCCAGTTCGTTGATGAAGGACTTGAGCCTAAGCTCGAACACTCCTGATGACCTCGCCTGCAAACACACAAAATTACTTAAAATCGTGAAGCAGTATAGGTTAGGTTAAACCTAATTACAAACGTATTTAAACAGCAAGTAGGCTATAACCGTATTGTGTTTTAATGTTTGTGCTAAGTAAGGTTAGGTTAGCTAGATAGCTATTATTAGTCTATTATATGCAAATTTTTAACCTTAAAAGTAGCCTACATTTTTTTCTAATTAATTATTGTAGGCTAATCAATGTATTAACTTTTATACGGGATAATATAATAATTTACTCGTTACAATAAAATTTGAACATTAATTAGGCTATGCTAGCGTAATATTGAGTGATAAAACAATATTCTGAAAACCCCTTCAAAAAGTAATGAGTTTTCTTTAAGTAGGCTATATATTATGTAGCCCTCATAGGCCAATTATAAAACTGAATCCATTTAGGAGGAAAACTAGATTAATTTTCCTTTCTTCATAACTTATCCCTACATTATTTTTACCATTAGCTACATTTTACCGTAAGTAGGCTACTCATAATATAATAACATAGGCCTAATTCACTGTGTTGAGTATAACGATCTGCATTGCCTAGCTTCGTCAATTCTACTTTAGTTGACGCGTTTCGGAGAACCTCCATCTTCAAAAACTATATCTATACTCCTATATCTATACAAAAAGATATAGCCTAACTAAAAAGAAACGCGTCAACTAAAGTAGAATTGACGAAGCTAGGCAAGGCAGATCATTATACTCAACACAGTGACAATAATCTAGCAAAAAAGAAGAATATAAGAATTTCAACATAGGCCTAATTATTTAAATTTTAATTCCAATATTAGTGGATTTAAATTTTATTATAGCCTATTGGGTAAAATAACCTTCATAGGGATAACGACAGGGTAGGCCTACCAAGGAGAACATAGCGAATTAATGTTTAAATGAATCTCTGTCGCATCGTATCTAGGTTATCGACGCTCCATTTTAAAAATGAAATAGGCAAAAACACTTCAGCGGGGACAAAAGCCACAGCGTGCGGTAGTTTTATTTTCGTTTCTACGAAACTAACAAGAATCGAAAGACAAACGGCGTCTATCTACCGAAACTTGGCAACGTCACACGGAATACCTTGGCCGACCGGCTTTTATTTTCACTTGTCCCATTCAATGTTTCACAGAATCAAGCGTTCTATGATTGCCGGATATTATTTATGGGCACGCTATATCGCGGAGTTCTAAACATTCTAAAAATACAGGCTGTTTGGTTCAGCTGTCACACAACAGCTGTAGAAGTAGGCAGGTGGACGAAATGCCCCCTCTACCGGGCACCTAACCTAAGCTTGTTATCAGGGCAGCCTACTAAGCAAAACCAATAATTAATGCCTTTAAATAGACTTCATAATTATTAGAGGTGTATAGGTTAATTTTTAACTAGGTTTTTATTTTTAAGTAAATAGGCTTATAAATACTCAAAAGGTTTTAAAAATAAAAGGAGGCTATTCTGAATTATTTGATGTAAAAATATTCAATAAGTTAAAAAATCGTTTAACCTAATACCACGTATTTATACCACGAAATATGCAAAATATTTGAAACATTAAAGTTTGAAATAATCCTTACATTAACTTTTATTCAATGTTTTATTAAAATAACAGCTGCTATATAAAAAAAAAAAAAAAAACAGCTGTAAGTTACTGTATAGGTCCATGCTATAAAAATACAAAAATAAACTGTAACGTAGGCCTATAGGCTATTAAGGATCAACGTGCCAAGGCCTAATATTCTTATAATTTTGAGTGGAAGGGTATATAGCCAAGACCTGCTTACATTTCCAGAAAAAAAAATAACTACAATAGTCTGTCGAAAAAATGTACTAAGGTTTTTTTACCTACAGATAGACCTAATAATTTCTGAAGACTAAATTTTGGAAGTTAGGCCGATTAGTAAATAATTAATCCACTAGTTTAATGACTATTTCAGCCTAACCTATCAAAAAATTGAAAAATTATGTATAGATTTATTACTGAACGATAACCTATAAATCTACTTGTCATTATAACCGATAGCCTAATGGTTAATTATAGTTAAGAAAACTGAACTTCTATTTAAATAACACTAACAGAAAAAAACGCTATAAAATACAAACTAGGCCTACTTAGACTTAATGAAATTCAGACCTACAGATTTGAGAATAAAAATAAACAAAATGAAACCAGCGCTAGGATAAAAATGAAACATTTTTATTTATAGATATAACGTAGGAGTAGGGGAGATAGTGAGAGAAAAAGTCTTCGCAGGCCAAATCAATACAAATCAAACTAAAAATAGCAGCATAAACTACAAACGACTTATAAAAAGTGTTGCAGAAGGCAAGGATCGTGGGAACATGGTCTGCTTGGTACAGCCATCAGGTGAGCCAACCGAACATAAACAAAACTTTTGTTTGGCTAACCTTACTGAGAAATATCACGATTTTAGATCAAGTAATAAGATTATTCTATTCGCCTAAATAAATTATTTTCAATTACCAACAAATCTTTAAAATATTTTTTAGGAATTGTGTAATAAAAATAATGTCTTGTAGGCTATAACAAATTTACGATTTTTTTTCAAAACCTAGGCCTACTCGATTACAAATCTATCGAAGAGTTAACCTAATATTGTTTTTAAATTGATTCCATTAATAATAATGTAAATACAGTACACGAAAGTGTAACTTACTATATTAGTTTTTCTAACATTTAGACTATATATTATGATCTACTTGAGCCCAAATTTCAAAATGTTTGTTTTTTATAATAAGCTTACATATTTAGGCCTAAACTAGGTTATTGATAGGCAATGAGAGGTTAAGTTGTTTTTTATAAGAATTTAAATAAGTTTGAACCTATTTCCTATAATAAAAGAAATAGTAAGCTAAACTTTTTAAATTGTATTTAATTCAAATAGTCGATGTAAAAGGTTAAGTCTAGGCTAACAAGATTCGTAACATAAACACGTGATGTTTTCTGAGGTTATAAAAAAAATCACTAACCTTAAAAAAAGACTGAAAATGTATAACGACTTTAGCGTAGTCTGTGGAAAGTTACAAGTCAGTGTTTTGGGGTGAATTAATTAGGAATAAAAACATGCAATTAATGAAAAACTGCTCAGGTGAAAGATGTTATAAACTCAAACAGTGATTGAAAAACAAAATTCGGTTTGTCCCAACAGGTAATTAGGTTATGTCATTTCGGCCAAGATAGGCTACTTACATTGTTGAACAAGACGAGCAGAATCAACGAAGATATCCAAATCATCATGTTAAATGCCTACTTATCACAAACAGATGTAATAAATAATTATGTGATTTAAAAAACTTATGTACACAATTATTTGGACACAGAGATCCACGCCATTTATAACACACAAACACCAAAACACTGGTACACAACACTAACACTATCCGTGATTTGTGTGAATGTTTCACACAACACGGCACTGCACAGTGTTATTGTAGAAAAAAAATTATTTTGAGTTATCCATGATCGCACAGGAGTTCACACTGAAAAGTCGTAATCCAGTTAGCAGATAACGCCGGGCGAACTTCTCAGCAGCGCGGCAAACAGCAGACTGAGTGAAGGCAGCGCATCCCTGGCGGACGGAGCGTCCAACTAGTTTTAGTTCTAAAATCTGTCACAAGACTTCACTACTACACAGTATGCATGTTTCCAACTTCCAACCCTCAAATGAAGCAGTAATTCAAAGCGCCCTCTACTTATAACTTATTATTATAGAGCAGATGGGTCGCACCCCACCACCACTAGTGGCACGTGGTTATAGATATCGGATTCTGCATGATTGCCCAAACACCTTTTATCATTACGGTCTTGTTGATATTTTGTTACAGGTATTTTGCTATTTAAATTAACTGCATTGCGACTAAAAACTTGAAATATTTTTTTATTATTTAACACATTTTCTACCTTTACTCTTTCACCCGAGGACCCGGGTTCGATTCCCGGCGAGGGCTTGGCATTTTCATACGCTATACATCATCCCATCGTCTGCATTAGCCCAAGTGTGTATAATAGTCGGACGTTAAACAAAAAAAAAAAAAAAAAAATCTACCTTTACTTAAACAAATATTTTATTGTACTTTAGAAAAAAATTAATAGTATACTGATTTTTTAAACTCAGAAATGCTTTTTTGAAACTCATGCTTTTTAAACTCAATTTTGATTTTGATTAGCCTAAACGATTAATTTTGTTTCAGGATAAAAAGTAACGAATTACAGGTTTTTAACGTCAGTGTTTATCGACGTTATATTTAGCTATTAA